>QFEX01000537.1:47986-76404 GCA_003316505.1 Suillus alpinus
TGAGAGATTATGTTCGAGAAGGGTTATATGATGGGGTAGCTAGGACCTACTTCACTGTCAATCGAATATAAGAAATTGTTCTTGGATTTGAGATTTATGTTTGGACGTACATTTTTGCCATGTGGAAGGTTCTTGTGCTCTGTTCGCTGCAGGGATGGGTGGCATCGTAGTAAACTCGCAATGATGGGTGAGAGTGAAATATGTAAGTAGCCAGTGAGTACTTGAGTACTGTGCAGTGTGTGGACCGTGTGGTGGCAGAAAAGAGTAGCAGCAATTGAGGCCGAGGTTACCGAAAACATGTCTGCATCTTCATCACGCCTGCCTGCGTTTCCCGACGCTCAGCAGGCTCAAATTAGTGCGTTGTCTCATTGCTCTTGTATGAAGGAAGGCTGATCAGGATACAGTCAGGGCGAACCAGAGAGACTTGTTCCATGTGTCATCGTTGAGGGAACAGGCAGAGTCGGTGCTTCGATCGTGGCTTGGTGCGGTCTCATGTTTCTTTTCCTTGCCTCGGTTCTGACGATGAACGGAAAGGTACAAGGTGGCTCACGCGATGGGACAAGGAGGTCGAGCTAGCTGTGAAGCTCATGTATTACGGACTATCCATTGGTAGAGGTGGCTACATATGCATCTGCGAGATTTTGCGTTTTACTGACCGCACAATAGCCGTCCAGACTCTCGGAGAGGAGTACACAGATATCTGGGAGTACTCTTCTGCCGGAAGAACACTCTCGTGTTCTCTAAGAGCTGCGCTGATCCTCCTCCCTACGCTTCCTTCATATGTTCTTGCGCGCTGGGGCTCTCAGATTAATGCGCTGAGCCCGAGAGTGGGCGATTTGCTCAAGGTGCTGCAGGTGTGTTTGGAAGTAGGGACGGAGGTCAACCTGGCGGTGTTTTATCTGCGGGGCACGTACTATGATCTGGTGAAGAGGGTGTTAGGCATTCGACATGTGGGTTGTGTCTCTTGTTTTCAATGAGCAAGATACTGATCTAGATATTTGGTGACAGGTGTCTTCCATCCCAGAGAACCCTCATGTTCGGCCGCCGTCATATTCGTTACTTGGCGTACTCATTGCGATACGCCTCCTCCACCGGCTCATTACATTTTTGCGCAGTAGATCTCAAGCTGCTTCGGACAAGTCCTCATCAGAGAAGCGTTCCCTGGATTCGACGAATGAGATGTTCATTGATGATCGACCTATTTCTAAATTGCTCGGCGTCTCTGCCTCCGAGTCCGATGTGAAGCCAGCGGAAGACGATGAGAACACAATATTAGATGTCACGTCGATACCACCGCGCCAGCGGGCAGGAAGGACGTGCACGCTTTGTCTGGAAGAACGAACAGATAGCTGTGCGACAGAGTGTGGGCACCTGTTTTGTTGGGGGTGCATTGTGGGATGGGGGCGGGAGAAGGCAGAGTGTCCACTATGTAGACAGGCACTTAGTCTTACGAGGTTATTGCCGATTTACAACCTATAGTTTTATGTTATACTCTGTTCTGTTGTATTATCGGGTTGTCCTCAAGCGCGGCACGAACGTTTGCTGAGGTACGTCAGTAGCAGCACAAAATTATTATGATACATTGTAGGAGCACATCATATACCGGTGTGTGCAGAAAGACAAGATTTTACATGAACAGAGCCACCATATCATACCACCTGTTGGATGAGGGTGATGTTATCGCCTTTTAGTAGTATACGACCTGGAGCCATATGAGGAATGTGTCAACGAAATGAATCAAGATAAGGATCTCACCAAGCTCTCGTCGTGGTTTAGCGTCTTTGACGTAGACTTCTGTAGCCTCGTCGACCACGACATTCATGAATTCGTCAAATCCCTAAAGATGCAACGTGTCAGCTCAACAGGCCTCGAGATGATTCAAGAAGAGGAAGAAAAATAAGCAAGATCGCTGCGCGTCACGTAAATACGGGGTATCATGGCCTTGCCAGAGACGCGCTTCAACGCTCAAATGCCTGAAGCTAGGAAGTTGCACGCACAATGATACGCCCTTCGATCCGCATCTCGATGTTGTCGTACAACCATATGACGACTTTTGTTCGCTATATGTGCATGTTAGTGTCAACGGAGAGAGCATGGCATGCTGGAGCAGACCTGCTGCAGGTTTTTGAAGATCACATTCTGCGCAAATAAAGGTCATCGGTAAATAGAAATTGACTTTGAACGGGGAAACGTACGATGGGCTGCACCAGCACTCTTTGTTGGCGTCCAGACATGATGAGCAGATATTTTTACGGGTGAGGATGTGTAAACCTGAGCGTACTAGCAGCTTGCTCGAGTCTTGTCGTTGAAGACAACGGATTGCAGGGGTCTGCTTATGGCATAGTTTCCCACGAGTGTTTTGATATTGAAGTTTCGGAGGACGCGTCAAGACTTCTGCCAGAAGCAATCATGGAGGTAAGCACAAGAAGCTAGACAAAAACTTCGAGCTCATCGTCGGGACACTGACCGTTCTCTAGGCGTTCAGTCCCTCCAACTCATCAACCGCCGCGGCGGTGACCTTTATTACATTTGTCCAGGACCTCAAACGCAAGACCAAGACATGGGGTCCGATGATAGAACTATGTGCCAACGGCGAGAAGACACTAGAGCGCTTTCGGTACCAATTCCCAGATGATTGGCTATACAGCGATCAACTTAGAGGAGAGTGGAGCGCATATAATGAGATTCTAAAGAGAAAGAATGATTCCATTCAAGAGCAGCTGGGTATGGGGTTATTCTCTTGAGCTTACATTATCATTCGTGGCTCATGATCTATTCGTGCAGCGGGCCTTCAACTCAAGATAGTCGCGGAAGACAAGATCGTAGAGAATAAGATCAACGATACCCTGTCGGAATGGGAACAGACACGTCCCGTACAAGGAAACCTTCGTGCAGACACGGCTATGAATACTATTAACGTGTTCGAGGGGAAGCTTACTCGCGTACAGGAGGAGTACGACCTCGTATGCAGGGCAAAGGAGGCTTTAGACCTCGAACTGACGCGTCATACGCGTCTTGAACCGGTCTTCGAGGAGTTACGTGACCTCAAAGCAGTATGGACAGCGCTGTCTGGTGTATGGAGCCAGATTGGCGAACTGAGAGAGATGTCGTGGTCTGTGGTGCAACCGAGGAAGCTGAGGCAGCAGCTCGATGGCCTCTTGTCGTCGACTAGGGACATGCCCACGCGCATGAGGCAGTACGCAGCCTTCGAATACGTCCAGGACGTACTGCGTGGACTTTTAAAGTCGAACTCACTCATTTCGGACTTGAAGTCGGAGGCGCTGAAGGATAGACACTGGAAGCAGCTCTTTAAGGTTTTAAGACTTCCGTCGCAGATCAGTTTGACCCTGTAAGCTAGTTCCAAGATATTATTCCTCGGTTCTATGTGCTGATCGTTGTACAGTATGACTCTTGGCCATGTTTACGACCTAGATCTTAAGAAGAATGATGCACCCATACGTGAGGTTATCATCCAAGCGCAGGGGGAGGTGGGTGGCATTGTTAGATTTCTCTGATTATATCTAAGACTTTCCTGAAGATGGCCCTCGAAGAGTATATCAAGCAAGTGAAGGAAATTTGGACGAACTACACGCTCGATCTTATCAACTATCAGAACAAGTGCCGTCTTATCAAGTAAGCGATAGTCAGCAAGGTTACATAGAGGTGCTCACCATATTACTTCCAGAGGATGGGATGACCTCTTCAACAAGTGCAGCGAGAACTTGAACTCATTAACTGCAATGAAGTTGTCGCCTTATTACAAGGGTATGGGGCATGGTTTTGTAACATTGATGCTGTTCTAACTTGTTTTCCAGTCTTCGAGGAAGAAGCAGGGTCATGGGAAGATAAACTCAACAGGATTCATGTCCTCTTTGGTATGAACGTTGCTTGTTCTTCACTGTGAACTTCACCCAATATTATTTTAGATATCTGGGTTGACGTACAGCGTCAATGGGTTTATCTAGAGGGCATCTTCTCAGGCAGCGCGGACATCAAGCACCTCCTTCCAGTGGAAAGCGCCCGCTTCCAGAACATCAATGCAGAGTTCCTCACCGTGATGAAAAAAGTGTACAAGTCGCCGTTCGTCATAGACGTCATGAACATCCAGGGCATCCAAAAGAGCTTGGAGCGTTTAGCGGATCTCTTGAACAAGATCCAGAAAGCGCTTGGTGAATACCTCGAGCGCGAGCGGTCTTCGTTCCCTCGGTTCTACTTTGTTGGTGATGAAGACCTCCTGGAGATCATCGGTAACAGCAAGGATATTGTGCGCATCATGAAGCACCTGAAAAAGATGTTTGCTGGTATTTCGACCATCAAGCTCGACGAGGACCTCACTCAGATCCAGGGCATGGCCTCGCGCGAAGGCGAGGAGGTCAAATTCAGCGAGCCTGTCCTACTCAAAGACTTCCCCAAGATCAACGACTGGCTCGCAAAACTCGAATCCATGATGCGCTTATCTCTTGCGGATCTTTTAAGCGATGCTGTCACTGAGTTGCAGTCCTTCTATGGCACCGGTTCTCCCCTGGAGATGGACCAGCTCATGACGTGGATGGAGAAATATCCAGCACAATTAGTCACTCTAGCCGTTCAGGTCGCATGGACTACTGCAGTTGATGCCACACTTGAGTCCGGCAAGCTCCCAGAAGCGCCACTTGAAACAGTCAGCGAGGCACTTGACCTTCTTGCGGATATCGTGTTGCAGGAACTGAGCCCAGTTACCCGCCGCAAGTGCGAGCACCTCATTACCGAACTGGTCCACCAAAGAGACGTTATTCGTACCCTCATGCAGCAGCGTGTCACGGACACCAAGGCGTTCACGTGGTTATCGCAAATGCGTTTCTATTTGGATCGCTCTGTCGAGAACCCATTAGACAGGCTTGCCGTCTGCGTTGCTGATGCATCGTTCCCTTACGGATGGGAGTATCTCGGTGTCCCCGATCGTCTGGTTCAGACACCGTTGACAGACCGAGTGTACTTGACGCTGACTCAGGCGCTCGACAATCAGCTGGGAGGCTCACCTTTCGGGCCCGCTGGCACAGGTAGGATGTCGTCTCTATCTTGTGACGTCAGACTAACGTAAAATCAGGCAAAACGGAATCCGTGAAAGCTCTTGGTGTCCAGCTGGGGCGTTTCGTTTTGGTCTTTTGTTGCGACGAGACATTTGACTTCCAAGCCATGGGTCGCATCTTCGTTGGGCTTTGTCAAGTTGGTGCATGGGGATGCTTTGACGAGTTCAATCGACTCGAGGAGCGTATTCTCAGTGCTGTGTCTCAGCAAGTACAAAGCATTCAGCAAGGTCTCGTTTTATTGGCGAAAAACCCTAACGTTGAAATCGAGCTTGTTGGAAAAAGCCTCAAGATCAATAAGAACATAGGTAAGAATTTTATAATTTGCCATGGCACTGGCTAATATATGCAAAAGGTATTTTCATCACGACTAACCCCAACTACGCTGGTCGATCTCAGCTCCCGCCCAACTTGACGAAATTGTTCAGGCCGTGAGTTCTATCTTAACAGTTACGAGTCTCCTGCTGAATACAGGGCTGCTCATTCAGGATGGCCATGACGAGACCCGACCGCGAACTGATTGCCCAGGTCATGCTCTTTTCACAAGGTTTCCGTACAGCAGAATCACTCGCTTCAAAGATTGTACCGTTCTTCAATCTTTGCGATGAACAGCTCTCTCCCCAGCCACATTACGATTTCGGTCTCCGTGCTTTGAAGGCTGTCCTAGCAAGTGCTGGTATCTTGAAGCGTGAGCGTCTGCAGAGTGCGAAATCTGAAGATGCGGATGGCGTAGAAGGTCTTTCCGATAACATTTCGGAGCAGATCATTCTCATCCAGAGTGTTACGGAGACAATCGTGCCGAAGTTGGTTGCTGATGATGTTCCTTTGCTTACAAGGTAAATTTTGTTTGTTTGTCCTTCCATGACAAATGACTTACCCCGGACAGCTTGCTTGCCGATGTCTTCCCCGGTACTGACTACGTTCCGGTCGACCTCGATGCTTTGCGCGAGCAAATTCTCAAGGTTTGCGCGGAACGCCGCCTTGTCGACGGTGATCGATGGGTTGCCAAGATTCTTCAACTTTATCAGATTCAAAAGATTCAGCACGGTCTCATGATGGTTGGACCTTCGGGTACTGGGAAGACCAATGCTTGGCAGGTTCTGCTTGCCGCTCTTGAGAGGCTCGATGGCATCGAGGGAATCCCCTATGTCATTGACCCTAAGGCCATGCACAAGGACGCGCTGTACGGCACGCTCGATCCTACGACACGCGAATGGAACGACGGGCTGTTCACCCACATCCTGCGGAAGATTGTTGATGATGTTCGTGGTGAAAGCAGTAAGAGACACTGGATCATCTTCGATGGTGATGTTGATCCTGAGTGGGTCGAGAACTTGAATAGGTATGTATCATGACGGTGTAATTCTGCGACTGTCTAACGTGATTACAGTGTGCTGGACGACAACAAATTGCTCACGCTGCCCAATGGTGAACGTCTGAACCTTCCACCTAATGTGCGCATCATGTTCGAGGTCGAGCATCTTCGCTATGCCACCTTGGCTACCGTCAGTCGTTGTGGTATGATCTGGTTCAGTGAAGACGTCATCGAGCCATCAATGGTCTACCGGCACTACCTCAACACCCTGTCAACAGCGCCCCTGGATGCGGATGATGAAGATGCTGTCGATATGCCTGGCCGTCGTGCTGATGCGTTGGCTGCTGACGCATCTAACTCTGCTAATCTCGCCACTCAAGTGCAGATCGCGTCCATTCTTGAGCGCTATTTCGGCGACGGAGATCTCGTCGACTCTGCCCTAACTTTCGCAGAGTCTATAGATCATATCATGGACTTCACCTCGACACGTGCGTTGCACACTCTTTTCTCGCTGCTGAACAAGACAGCTCGAAACGTCATCGAGTACAACCTGCAACATTCTGATTTCCCTCTTGCACCTGAAAAGGTGGAGCAGTATGTCACCAAACGGCTCCTTGTGAGCATCATTTGGGCATTTTCCGGTGATGCCAAACTCGACCTTCGGGCTGAGATGGGCTACTTCTTGCGCAAGCAAACGGGCATCGACCTCCCAGCGATGGGTTCCGACAGCTCTCTCATTGACTTCGACGTCCAAATTGCAAGCGGTGACTGGATTGCTTGGCAGTCCAAGGTGCCTTCCATTGAGATTGACGCCCACGCTGTCACATCCTCAGACATCGTTGTGCCTACGATGGACACTGTGCGCCATGAAGAAGTGTTGTACTCATGGCTGTCAGAGCATAAGCCTCTGATGCTCTGTGGTCCTCCGGGTTCTGGAAAGACCATGACGCTATTCAGCGCATTGCGCAAGCTTCCAGACATGGAAGTCGTCGGTCTGAACTTCTCCAGCGCTACCACACCAGAGCTCATCTTGAAGACCTTTGAGCAGTATTGCGAGTATCGCAAGACTCCTAACGGTGTCATTCTGGCCCCAGTGCAGATCGGTCGGTGGTTGGTTGTCTTCTGCGACGAGATCAACCTGCCCGCTCAAGATAAATACGGCACTCAGCGAGTCATCTCTTTCTTGCGTCAGCTTGTCGAATGTGGAGGTTACTGGCGTGCCAAGGACATGGCCTGGGTCAAGTTGGAGCGCATTCAGTTTGTGGGTGCTTGTAACCCCCCCACTGATCCTGGACGTGTACCTCTGAGCCATCGTTTCCTTCGTCACGCTCCCCTCGTCATGGTGGATTATCCTGGAGAGGTTTCCTTGAAACAGATTTATGGCACGTACAACAGAGCACTGTTGAAAGTGATCCCGACTCTACGGGCATATGCAGAGCCGCTGACAGATGCCATGGTCGCTTTCTATCTCTCATCTCAGAAACACTTCACGACCGATATTCAAGCACACTACGTCTACAGTCCTCGCGAACTGACAAGATGGGTTCGTGGTATCTACGAGGCTATTCGGCCTTTGGAAACGTTGTCTGTCGAAGGGCTTGTGCGTGTTTGGGCGCATGAGGCCCTGCGCCTGTTTCAAGACCGTCTTGTCACGGAGGAAGAGAAAGGTTGGACAGACGAACACATTGACAACGCGGCCATGGAGCACTTCCCGACGATCAACCGGGATGAGGCCCTCCACAGACCGATCCTCTTTTCCAACTGGACCTCCAAATACTATATTCCTGTTGACCGCGAGGAGCTTCGTGAGTATACGAAAGCTCGCCTGCGAGTTTTCTATGAGGAAGAACTGGACGTGCCGCTTGTTCTCTTCAACGATGTTCTCGATCATGTCCTTCGGATTGACCGAGTATTCCGCCAGGTGCAGGGGCATCTGCTTCTCATTGGTGTCAGTGGAAGCGGCAAGGCAAGCTACACGTTCTCCTGAGTGATTCTACATCTGACTTCAGAGCAGACCACTCTCTCACGCTTTGTCGCATGGCTTAATGGGCTCAGTATCTTCCAGATCAAAGTTTCCAATAAGTACACGGGTGATGATTTCGACGACGATTTACGGACAGTGTTACGCCGATCCGGTTGCAAGGGCGAGAAGATTTGCTTCATTATGGATGAATCCAACGTCCTTGATTCTGGCTTCTTGGAACGGATGAACACACTCCTTGCCAACGCCGAAGTTCCTGGTCTTTTTGAAGGGGACGAACACGCTGCGCTTATGACAGCTTGCAAAGAAGGTTCTCAAAGGGACGGCCTGATGCTCGACTCGCACGAGGAGCTTTATCGATGGTTCACTCAGCAGGTCGCTAAAAACCTTCATGTAGTCTTCACTATGAACCCGCCTGAGAACGGTCTTGCTTCTCGTGCTGCTACTTCCCCTGCATTGTTCAATCGTTGTGTTCTTGATTGGTTCGGTGACTGGTCTGACCAGGCATTCTATCAAGTCGGAATGGAGTTTACGCATACGATTGACCTCGATCTGCCTTCCTACGCCCCTCCTGCGCTCTTCCCCGTCGCATATCGCGAGTTGACCATGCCACCAGTTCATCGCACAGCAGTGGTGAACGCACTGGTTTATGTTCACTCGTCGTTACACCAGATCAACCAACGTTTGAGCCGCCGGCAGGGTCGCTACAATTATGTCACGCCGCGTCACTATTTGGACTTGTGAGTTTCATCCGTCCTCACTTTGGTCTGGTGTTGAACATTTTGTGCAGCATCAATCAATACGTTCGTCTCTTCAATGAGAAACGTGATGAGCTCGAGGAGCAACAGCGCCATCTGCATGTTGGTCTCGACAAGCTGAAGGATACCGTCACTCAAGTCGAGGAGCTGCGCAAGAGTTTGGCCATCAAGCGATCTCAACTGCAGGCGAAAGATGCTGAAGCTAACGAGAAGCTTAGGCGCATGGTTGCAGACCAGCAGGAAGCCGAACAGAAGAAGACTGCTTCAATAGAGATCCAAGCGGCCCTTGTCGAACAAGATAAAAACATTGCGCAACGACGCTCCGTTGTCATGGCGGACTTGGCTGACGCGGAACCAGCCGTCCTGGATGCCCAGTCTGCCGTTAGCAGCATCAAGAGGCAGCATCTCCAAGAGGTCAGAACCATGGCGAACCCTCCTGAAGCAGTGAAGCTTGCCATGGAGTCCGTATGTACCCTTCTGGGACACAAAATTGACAGCTGGCGCACTGTTCAGGGTATCATTCGCCGGGATGACTTCATTCAGAGGATCGTCAACTTTGACACCAATAGTCAGATGACGAAGCCCCTTCGCGAGCTGATGAAAAAGGACTTCTTGAGCCGACCTTCGTTCAACTTCGAAACAGTGCAGCGTGCGAGTAAAGCTTGCGGTCCCCTAGTGAAATGGGTTCTCGCTCAAGTACGTTTCTCCGAGATTCTCGACAAGGTGGAACCTTTGCGCAATGAGGTCCAATCACTGGAGTCGCAGGCAGATATGACAAAGAAACAGGCCTCTCAGATTATCACCATTGTCGCCGAGTTGGAGTCCAAAATCGCGACCTATAAAGAGGAGTATGCGTTGCTCATCAGCGAGACTCAGGCTATCAAGTCAGAGATGGAGCGTGTGCAGAGCAAAGTGGACAGGAGCATGAAACTCCTTGAGAGTTTGTCATCGGAGAAAGGCCGTTGGGAGTCGGGGAGTCGCACATTCGACGCGGAAATGAGCACCATCGTTGGCGATGTCCTACTTTCAGCTGCCTTTTTAGCTTATGGCGGTTTCTTCGATCAACATTATCGCGAGGTCATGTGGCAAGAATGGTCGAGCCATCTTCACGAGGCAAGCATCAAGTTCAAGCCAGAGCTTTCGCTCACGGAGTATCTATCGACTGCTGATGACCGCCTGAGCTGGCAATCGAAGTCACTCCCATCGGACAATTTGACCACGGAGAACGCAATCATGTTGAAACGATTCAACCGCTACCCTCTCATCATCGATCCCACAGGACAAGCCACCACATTCCTTCTCAACGAATACAAGGACCGGAAGATCACTGTCACCAGCTTCTTGGATGAGGCGTTCCTCAAGGTCCTAGAGAGCGCTCTTCGTTTCGGCAATCCTTTACTTATCCAAGATGTCGAACATCTCGATCCTATCTTGAACGCTGTGCTCAACAGAGAGATTCGGAGAACGGGTGGTCGTGTTCTCATCCGCCTTGGCAGCCAGGACATCGACTTCTCTCCTTCGTTTACCATGTTTTTGTCCACTCGCGACCCCTCCGTCGAGTTCTCTCCAGATATCTGCAGCAGGGTAACGTTTGTCAACTTTACCATGACGAGGAGTAGTCTCCAGAGTCAGTCGCTAGACCAAGTTCTCAAAGTCGAACGTCCGGACACTGAACGCAAGAGAACTGATCTGATGAAGGCCCAAGGAGAGTTCCGACTTCGTCTTCGCACGCTGGAAAAGTTGCTGCTGCAAGCTCTCAATGATTCAACAGGCAATATTCTTGACGACGACAAAGTGATCAGCACCTTAGAGACCCTCAAACGAGAGGCTGCGGACATTACGCACAAGGTCGAAGAGACGGATATCGTCATGAAGGAGGTTGAACAAGTGACTGCAGAGTATCTGCCTCTGGCACAGGCATGCAGTTCCGTCTTTTTCATTCTGGAGCAACTCAACCTGGTCAACCACTTCTATCAATTCTCGCTGCGGTTCTTCTTGGACATATTCGACTACGTTTTGCATCACAATCCTAATCTCAAGAACGTATCCGACCATCATCGCCGACGCGAGATCCTCCTCAATGACTTGTTCTTAATCGTCTACAAACGGACTTCCAGGGCTCTTCTTCATCGCGATCATGTGATGCTCGCCGTTCTTCTGGCTCAGGTGAAGCTCCGGGGAATGGAAGAGATCAGCGATGGACTGGAGTTCCTATTAGAGAGCGGGCAAGGCGTCGCAGTTTCTACAGCTCCTTCAACAGAGCACCCTACCCCCTCGATACTGACGTCAGATCAGATGATGCACTTGCAGAGCTATGCGAAACAATCCCTATTCAAGCCAGTTCTCAGCAACATATTGGAACACCCAGATGATTGGATTCCTTTCCTCCAATCGAGCAATCCTGAATCTATTGTTCCAACACCATGGGAACCCAATACTCGTGAGTGAACACTCATTTCAATCGTATGCCACCACTGATCAGATTGTAGCTGCCGTCGAAGCACTGCGTTCTTTGCTGATTGTCAAGTGCCTCCGGCCCGACAGACTGCTACAGTCCACGGCCCTATTCGTTCGAAATGTATTCCAGAGTGACCTCTCATCCGATTTGGACCTGAGCGCCATGGTTGCGAATGAGGTGCCAGCGGCGACTCCTTTGGCCCTTGTATCAGTTACAGGTTATGACGCCAGTTACCGCGTAGAGAACCTCATACAATCTACTGGTGCACGTTCCTCATCAGTGGCCATGGGTTCTCAAGAAGGATTCACGTTGGCAGACCAAGCAATCGCAGCAGCATCCCGTCAAGGGACATGGGTGCTTCTGAAGAACGTGCATCTCGCTCCTACATGGCTGGGACAGCTGGAGAAGAAGCTCCAGACATTGAATCCTCATCGAAACTTCCGTCTTTTCCTCACCTTAGAAGCAAATCCTTCCATTCCCGTTAACATCTTACGCCAGTCACGGATCATCATGAATGAGCCTCTCCCAGGAATCAAGGCGAACCTCTTAGACTCACTGGGATCCATAACGCCACAGCGGCTGGCGCAAGGTCCATCAGAGAAGATACGTCTGTACTTCCTATTGGCATGGTTCCATGCTGTCGTCCAAGAGCGTCTCCGCTATGTGCCATTAGGCTGGAGCAAGACTTACGACTTTAATGACTCTGATATGTCCTCGGCTTTTGGAACTATCGACACCTGGCTCAATGCAGTTGCCAAAGGACGAGCAAACGTAGACCCGGCAACCATTCCTTGGGATGCCCTTAGAACATTGATTAAACAGTCCGTCTACGGAGGAAGAGTTGACAGTGATTTTGATCAGCGCATTTTGGATGCCTTTGTCGACAAGCTCTTTACGCCTGCTGCCTACAACGTCGACTTCGACCTTGTTCCAACCATCGGTGGAGACCATGCACTTGAAGCTCCCGATGGCACCAAACTAGAGCATTTCATGACCTGGGTGCAACGCCTGCCTGATCGCGAACCACCTGCATGGCTAAGCCTTCCTCCAACTGCAGAGCGTGTTATTGCTGTAGCGCAAGGTAGGCAAGATACATTTGCGTTGACACCTGTCTGATTGCTTCGTTTTCAAGGTAATGAACTGCTTGGTAAATTGCGCAAGATGCGGACTCTAGCAGATGATGACGAGCTCGGAAGTGCCGCTGGTCCCTCAAAAAGTCAGACCTCACAGCAGCCCGCATGGATGCGCAATCTTCACGAGCGGTGCCGTGAATGGCTCACCCAGCTGCCTTCGGTGAGTGTCTTGATGGATTTGCTGTCCACACGTCGCTCATTGTCCTTTTTAGACATTGAACACTCTGCCGAAGCAATCCAATGACAATCCTGATCCCCTTTATCGTTTGTTCTTCCGGGAGGCATCGATCGGGCGCAAACTTCTCGACCAGGTTTGCAAGGACTTGGCAGACGTGGTGAAGGTGTGCGATGGGAAACTGAAGCAGACAAATCACCTGCGGACCTTGATGAGCTCCCTGACAAAAGGTTCTTTGTTGCTGCCTTTTGCTTCTGCATCGAATACTGATTGGTATATTAGGAACTATTCCTCCTCACTGGAGGAGATACAAGGTGCCAAAGGCAATGTCCGTGTCAGAGTGGATTCCAGATCTGGCTCGTCGATTGTCTCAGCTCAATGACATAACGAGTGTGCAACAAAACCTTTCCAACGTGGAGGTGTGGCTTGGTGGACTATTCTTTCCCGAAGCATATATCACAGCGACTCGTCAAGCTGTGGCGCATCGTAAACGGTGGAGTCTTGAGACGCTTCACCTGCGCCTCGACATCGGCCAAATGAACGACCCTGGTGCATTCATTGTGGACGGTATGTTGTTTCTTTCTCTCCCTTTCCGTCAAACCTAAATGATGTATGTAGGTCTTGTTCTGGAGGGAGCTGCTTGGGATACCGAGAATGAAGAGTTGGTCCTCAATGACGGGCAGGCTGTCCGACTCAATGCCTCTCAAATCCGCTGGGTGCAGGATGACTCTAGCAACGAGGAACAGCCTGCTGACCTGGTCACACTGCCGGTTTACCTCAACAATGACCGCAGTGATGTGATGTTTACTGTGGATCTGCCATTCGATGGACATTCAGCGTCGCTGGTGGCAATGAGGGCTGTTTGTCTGACCGCGAGGGGTTGAGCGCTTGAGCAATGAACTGCATCTTACCATTGGCATACATAATTAACCATACCCATATCATGATACCATTCCTTCGTTCGCATTTCCGTATTTTATGACAATCATGGAATAACATATGACCTGTTAGGATCTCTTGCAACTTGAATGTGCGCTACGTCTCCAACACTCACTCTGATCTAAGTCCCGCATGCTCGCCTATTAGAGACTTGGATAAGCATCCCTTTTCCTTCTCTGCCTTGCCTAATAGACTAGGACGTGGTGGTGGGACTTTCATGCAAACATCGATGTCGGCGTTGAACTTGAAAGCTTGTGCTCTCAAGCTCAACGGCGACATCGAGTTCACTGGAGAGCTATCATGATAGTAGACCTGCAGGGTGCGCACACGGCGACCAGGAACCAGTGACATGGCTTTTTCAGCCCAATTCGTGAATTTCTTATCTATTGTACTTACATGCGTGGAATTTGATTATTTTTAATAATATAAACACAGCTTCCTGCACACGGTGACGGGATACAGCGGCATGGACAGGCATTTGCCATGGACGGACGTCCGACTTCCTTGACTCTGGACCAAACACCCACTGTCTCAGCTTGTGCCGCTCTGTGGTGATTAGAGCATTGAGTCGGTGTCCACGGTGCTTCTCGTGAGTGATACTCTAGGCCGTTCTGCAAGACAAAACTGACCTGTAGTTGAGACCAGGTGATTGCCAAATGGACAGGACACATTGAGAGTGTGTGTTCAGTGTGCTGGAGTGGAGATGGTGAGCGAGTCACGAGCGCATCCTCTGACGGGATGGTAAGACTTTGGGATGTCAAACGTGGCAAAATAGTCCTGACAATCAAGACCGGGCACTCATGGGGTATATGCGGTGAGCTACTCGCCCGACAACATGAAAATTGCGACGGGCGGAGTCCACGAGGGTGGAGTAAGAATCTGGGATGCCAAGACAGGCAAGCTGCTTTTCAAAGAATGCGATGCCGCAAACACCAGACTCGTACTCCAGCATATGGTTTTGACCCGGGGCTTGGCATGGATGTTAGATGGAAAGAAGCTTATCTCTGCCTCATTTGCCTCGATGGTGATATGGGACACTGCCGCTTGGAGGCCTATCGCTATTCTGCAGGGTCACAGCGGAACTGTCCAAGCCATCTCCTTGTCCAACCGCCTCCTTGCGAGTGCATCGGATGATAAAACAGCCCGTCTGTGGAATCTCGACACGAACCTCCATATTGGTCCACCGCTCCAGCAGGAACATGGAGTCTACTGCGTAGCCCTTTCCTGTGATGGAAAGGTGCCAGTCACTGCTTGCAGGGACGGAAATGTGTACGTGTGGGACATCTATGCCATCCTAAAAGAAGCTGGCCTTGATGGCCTCCTGTCCGTTCCCAATATTGTGAGTATATATCTCTGTGTGTTCTCGGCGTCCCTGTTCTGACCTCTATTCTCTCAGTCGCGCGGTATCCATCACCGTTCCTCTCCACACCACCGCTGCCCCGGTGCCCTCATTCCAACTGTGTTCCTCGACCGCCTTTCTTCGCTCTTCCGTCACTCTCAAACCATCTCCAGTGAAGCAGCCAAACAATCGCAAGGCAAAGCGCAGGCATCGTCATCGCACACTCAGCTTGCCGCTGCCACTGCTTTGACATCTATGCCACCCCATGTGTAGTGTGATGCCTTCGTGGATATGATTGAGGATAAAGATGGTGAATCGGTACAGTGATAACATGTTGAGACAAGCCCGTTGTATTGGAGAGTGTTGAAGTGGGTACTCTGCCACATCCATCAAACAAATTCCGTCGTCTATGAATGCAGTACAGTTCAGCTTGGCCACATACAGCGCGAGGCGATGGCATGCTGTGCCGCCTGCAGGTATGTTGAAAGAGTTGAGGACATCAAGTACGAAAATCGGCCGACTGGAAGAAAGAACGTTGAATGATTGTCACAATATCGAGGTAGTTGTGGGAAGATGCACATAACGAGACTTGAGCGTTTCGTCTACAGACTCTACACACCCGCACTTAAATTGCGAAGTGATCGCGGGATACAGCAAGGATGGGCACCCAAATCTCCTTGACTCCGAACCACACGCTCACCGTCTCTCTCTGTGGTGATTAGAGCACCGAGTTAGTGTGAACGGTGCTTCTCGCAGTGAGTGATACTCTAGGCGCTTCGGCAAGGAGTGACCTCTCGTTCACCGGGGACCTGGATACTGCAGGATCTCTTGGATCTGAGATAGTTGAGATCACGACTCGCCATGTCTTCCCCGACTAGTAAAAAGTAATAGACGCCGGCGGTCATACCATGTCAGACGATGCGAGGCCACACCAAATGGGTAAACGATGTTGTGCACCTGCCTGGCGGACGACGTTTCGTTATATGTTCATCTGATCGTTCACTCCGACTATGGCATGGGACCTAGAGGAGGGGGGTGCACAGATAGGCAATGACTGGCGATATTCGGAGGGGGATGAAGAAAATGCTTTACTCAACATGGCATTGTCTCCAAACGGCAACACTATCGCAAGCGGAGACAATGATGGGACAGTGATGTTGTAGGACGTGGAGACGAGGAAGGTGGTCGCCAAATGGACGGGGCACACTCGGGGTGTGCAGTCAGTGTGCGGGAGTACAGGTGGTAAGCGAGTGGTAAGCGTATCCTTCGACGGGACGGCAAGAGTGTGGGATATCGAGACCGGTGAAACTCTTCTAATCAATACCGGGCACCAGGATATGTGTGCGGTGAGCCATTCGCCTGACAAGTTGAAATTTGCGACAGGGGGATGGGACTCATCCCCAGAGCCTGCAGTAAAAATCTGGGATGCTAAGACAGGCGAGCTGCTTTCAGTCTTACACAACGAACTTCCAGTGGTTTTGAGTTTGGCATGGATTTCGGATGGAAAAAAGCTTGTATACACGCTCGATTAGCATATTCGACACTGCCACTTGGAAGCAGATCGCCATCCTCGGTGTCGGACCATGAACACTTTGTCACCGCCATCACCTTGTCTCCAAACAATCGCCTCCTTGCGAGTGCATCAGATGATAAAACAGCCCGTCTGTGGAATCTTGACACCAACCTCCAAAGCTCGTTTCGTCCTGTTTCTCTGCTGTGCATCTCCCCTGAACGCCGATGGTCATTAATATTGCTCTATGTCTAGTACTTTTGTAAATTCTCTTTGTAAATGTCTGTCGCACCTCCCCCTTGCGGAAATCTAACTCCCGTGAAAATCGTGAGCGAGCGCGATCATATGTATTTCGTCAAGCAAGCGATCACCTGCGGTCGGGAGATGGCCCGCGATCGTCTCAGATTCTCAGTTGTTGAATTCACACACGCCGTGTGCAGTGTATTGCCTTCATGGATGTAATTGAGGATAAAGACAATGAATCGGTACAGACTAGGTGCGCCAACATGTTAGATGGGTTGTAGTTAAACGCAATGCAAGTTTAGATTTCTTATTATCGACTTAAGAGTTCTTGATGACCGACACAGCTTAAGCGCATATCCATTATATTGAATCTGCAATTCTAAGTGGTATGTTTACGTTTGCTCGTCAGGAAAAAGCTCCTTGTTATATACACGCCAACTAGGGATTGATGCGTCCACCATCCGCAGAAGTTCCGTCAGAACGAATTTTAGACACGTCGTACAACGGCGGAAGATTCTTCAAGTTCTGAGTACGTTGTTGCTGGAAATCTTGGTAAACCTGATCCTTGTTTGATCTTGAGAGGAATTGGATCGAAGCACCCTTGTCGTCGTTACTGGATGTGATATTACCAAAGTTGAAGCTAAATTCATAAAGTTCAGTGGTTCAGTGCCAAGGTGGATATACGCAGATAGATAGAGCTTACACGGAGTAGACGTTGCGCATGAATATGTCACCAAGCAAAAAGTCCATGTCCGAGCCTGTACTTGACAATTGTGGACGAAACGCAGAGGTGCAAACAGTGTATTTTGTGTTGCCGTCAGTAAAAGTCGCGGGCCTCGTCAATTCGAGAGGGTTAATAGGAAAATAATCGTTGCTGAAGGTCTTGTCAGTGAATATGCAAAATAAAACAGCGCCGAATTCACGAACCCGAATGAGAAAGACAAATTTGCCTGGCCTAAACACGGCACGACCCAGAAATTTTGCCCGTTGCTTTTTATATGGACCGATCCACTGATGGCACCGTATATGGCATCCACGGCGTCGGAGGGTATGTATGCCAAACTGGTTCCGCTGTCGATGAGAGAAATAGCGGTTCCCTTCTTCACTCCTTTGACTGCTGACTTGAGTGTCACGTCGTGTCCATTGACCTGCATGCCCGACAGCGCGATAGTCCAGCGCGATGACGTCGAAGGCGCAAGGGGGTATTTAATTGTCCCGGAGACATCCTTGAATCGTGGGTCGTATTCTCCAACTGTGATGGTGCCCCCGGACGTATCCTCATTATCAGTTGTGCGCTCGAGTGCCAAAGCCATGAAATTCGGTGTTGACGGATTTTGTCCAAAAATGTTTGCCATGATAGAGCGAGCAGCCTTGTTCTTGGCCTTTTTCTCGATCTCGGACAGTGATATAAAGCCAAGGCCAAGGATTCCTTCAGTCGCTTGCTCGTACGTTTTATCGACATTTAACAATGCTAGAAAGAATTAAGGAGATGTCAAAGGAAGTGTTAATATAAGAATCACCTTGATTTTGCACTTCATAAGTTCCGAGTTGAACAGTGGTGTAAGCGATGTTTCCTGAGGCGGAACCAATTCCATATGTGAGGTTGAGATTCTCGGACGTCTTGTTGTTAATTTTGATTTGTTGACCGGTGACCCACTTGCATCGATACATTTAGTCTCTAACATGGACTGCAAAACAGAACATTGCTTACCAGATCGCTGGACCCGGTATCGAGCACTAGGTTGAAATCTAGGTCGGAAAGGTCAGTTAAAGTAGCCCCTAAAAGTATGCACCACTTGCCATGCCCTCCTACGTTGACCTGGCCGAGGTACTACACGGAAGGTTAAGCACATGTCTGTGACCGAGTTCGCAATGCGCATACTCACCTCCAAGTCCGATTCACTGGTAACTGAAATGAGTGTTCCAAAAGTTGTGTTCGTAGCGTCGTTTGTCGGTTTGTAATAAGCATTAAAATAAAATCCAATCGAATGGTCGTCCCTGTTGATAGCGAGGGCATTGCTTTCCAGAAGCTTGCCGGAGACGATGAGAGCGAAGACGAAAGTGGCGAAGCGTGTTGAGGACATACTTACTAGAATGAATGAATTTTGAATGTTGAAAGGTGGATGAATGGCAGACATGTTCATTTATCGGATTATAAACAACCAGAAGATCATCGGATGTGGTCGTCGATGACGCAGGTCGGCTCATTCTACTGAATTGATTTTAGTGCAAATGAATTGACCTTATAATAATATGACGTCGTGACATTTAAGAACATCTAAGACATTGCGAATGTATCCGCGGAGTCATCAAAAGTGAGGGAGACGGCGATACTTGTGAGACTTTTCTGTCTTGGCGCTTGCGAGAAAGGATCGAACCATTCAATCCATGACAGCCTAAAGGATATAGCACGTCCAAAATGCCCAATACAAGTGGTAGAGGAGGCGTTTAGCGGGAATTACAATTCGGACTGGAGCGTCACAGGTGACAGAAGTGAGACCACTAGCCCAGGCGGCCCGATCAATGCATACCATGTTTCGGATAGTAATGGGGCCCATAGTTATGCAACATTCTATACAATCAAAAAAGTGAGTCTACACAAATAACACCAAGGAGCGATTCACGCGTAATCTGCCCTGCAGAAATTTTGCCGTTTGCCCATTTATGTCCACGCCAACGAGAGCGACCGGAGGAGCGTCCCGGGTTTGAATATTGCACCTCATCGATTAAATTCCCTGTGTTGAAAGCACGCCCCTTGAAAGCAAGGCCATTCCCAAATACAAGAACTTTTTTCCTAAGGGTCTGATCAGCATTTCTCTATGTCTATTCAATTGAGCCACAAATCATTGGAGGAATTTGCTGACTGCAATCGCGTGTGTCCAACTGGTAGAATGGTAGATAACATACCATTGAAGCCGAGACCAGACACAGATTAAGATTCTACGGTGCTTCCTTCCGCCACCTCCAGTATTTTCCAATCTACTTCGATTTGCTCCTGCCGGAATATTTCCTGTATTTTCCCAGCGATGCTCGCAAAATTGTGAGTTGCAAGCGCAAGGATCGTCGGTCCTGCACCAGAGAGGCAGATGCCAAGCAGACCAGGATGTGAAGCAGGCGTAATTAAGGAAGTAACCGCTGGCAGGCCGGGTATCTGAAATGATGGTCAAGAAAAGAACTCGCCACTGGATAAAAGACTACGCACAAGAGTTTTTCGATACGGCTGATGCACGCGATCTTTCATAGCCTCGAAAATTAAATCTGGGTCTGGTGGCGTCTGACCGAGAGCTGTGGTGAGGACGGCCAATCGTTGCATATTAAAAACCTGCGAGGGGATGGGTGTTTTTATTCAAAGCATTATAATTTATACGTATACGAGAACACGTACCAGATCCTTCCTCGAGTAACTCTCTGGCAGAACAGCTCGTGCTTTTGCAGTACTGAGTTCAAATCGGGGTATGATAGCAACAGCTTTGATGCTGCTGTTCCAATTAAATCGGACGTAATGACCGATACCTAACGGTGGAACAGGCGGGGAAAGACCCCAGTCTTCTCCAGCATCAGGCGGATATTCCGGGAGGACTTCAGAGAGGGGTACTTGTGCAGCTTCAGTAGCTTGTGGGTCTAGCTCTCTAAGGTATGATCCCACAAATCCGCCAACAAGCGCAGCTGTGACATTGTCGGGGTGGCGCTCGACCATGAGCGCGTAGTCTAACATTCGCTCGCGGGAGAGATTGAGTTTCCCGAGACTGTCTCCGAGGAGAACTCCTGCAATAACCGCTGCGCCGGACGAGCCAAGTCCACGTCCAAAAGGTATTTGGTTGTCACAGTGAATGCTAACCAGGTCGGGAGGGAATGACCTGTGATCATTGCAGCGCAGCACGTAGAGCGCTACACGAGTCATAAGGTTGCGGTACGGGTCTAGCGGGACTTCGTCGGCTCCTTCACCCGAATACGTGATCACCGGTAAGGTAGAGGTCTCCCCGATGGTGACAGTGAGAGTGAGATAGAGTGAAAGTGACAATCCAACAACATCGAAGCCAGGACCAATATTGGCCGAAGTTGCTGGAACTCGTATCATAAACGAGTTGGCCATGTCTTAGACGATGGGTAAGAAAGTATCCGGATGGACTATCAACAGAACTGCAGACCTTACGCGTAGAAGAAGCGGGGGAAGCTGATCGTTGACAAACGCCAGCGGAAACGAGTTTTTCAAGTTAACAATGCGGTCAAATGATTATTACAACCGATCAAAAGATCACTGTTTGTTTGGATCTAAGGCTTTTGCCAAACAAACGCCTGGCGTACATACGTCTAAGCTTGCCAAGGAAGATATCACTTTCCTCGTCATGGAGTAGGCGACAGTGAACACGATAAAACATACAAGATCGAGTACTTCCGCCTGATGGGCCTTGCACATCTACATATAGTGCCAATTTGCATCTCGATGATAAAAGCCATTTCATTTAAGGAGTGATAGAACTATTTGATATAAGCTAATGATCTAAGGAAACATAGTTGTACATAGCACTATAATCGCTACACTGAAATTGATGAGAGCAATCTTGCTCACTATGCATCGTGCGACGTGAATTTCATCAGTTATGGTCCGAATGCGAATGCAAGGAAAGCAGCAATCTAGACTCAAGCCAGCTGAGCCTTGCTATAAGGTCGTTAGTATCGCCACGTCATGTGCAGTCTGTGGTGGGCGCGGCGCTCGTGGTTGCGGGCGTGCTGGAACCCGCAAACACAGAAGAGACACTTGAAGCAGTCGAAGGAAGCGGGAAGCCACCAATGGACGTTGTTGTCGTGGTCGTGCCATTCTGGCCAGAGGCAACAACAGTGAACTGGTGAAGTTGTCAGCGATGGGATGAAGCTATATATTAACGCAACTCGCAACTCACGTAGATCTGATCATCCAATGCTCCGTGCTGCGCCATAGCGACAAGGACTGGTTGATGGTTCATCGCGCTGATAATGGTGGACATCTTGTACGTCCCCTCAGGCAAACCGCCAGTGACGTTGGCATAAAGTTGACCCTTTTCATCTGCCTTGCTGTTCATACCAAGGAAATATGCAAACTTGGCAGGGTCGGTTGGGGTGGTCTGCGTAAGGGACTGAAGCGCCTCAATGACAATGTGGGCGTGACCTTGAATTTGCCCAGATGTAGGGTCGATTTGCTGGGGAGCGGCAAAGTAATTGGTGGCCGGATTAACGAAGAACCCAGTCTGCAGTCCCTTCATCGCCAGCGTCACCTGGAAAGTAGTGTTTGCTGGAAGAACAGCCAGGTTGTTGGGAGTAACAAACTTCGCGCTGGGCATATTCGAGGTGGAAGGGATGGCACCCATAGGAGCGGGGTTGCAGGAACCGGTTTTTATCTGTTGGCCATTCGTAATAGGGAGATTGGTCAATGTGGCACAGTAGTTGATGAAGTTGTTGTTGGAGGTCAAAGAGGGATATTCGCCAGCCTCGGAGGTGTTTGTGTTCTGACCGTTCTGAGCAAAATTAGGAGCGACAAGGCTTGACAGCAGCGTTAGGGAGGTCTGAGCACTTGAGTTGGAACTCGATCCAGAGCCTGCTGTTGTAGTAGTTGTAGGAACTGAGCTGGACGTAGTGGTCACATTGGAGGGACCACCTGTTGTGGTTGTTCCGTTGGCAGTTGCGCCAGTGGCAGCAATACGCGAGTTCAGGTCTGCTTGAGTGGTACAAGTGATACTGGTTCCAGCAGAGTTGACAAGAGGAAGCGCAGCGCAGCTAAGAAGATGAGGACAACTAAGCATCGACATTGTAACATACTGAGATATTAAAAACTTACATTAAACCTGATCCACATGAAGTGAGGACGTACTGCCCATTGACACACTGAGCAAACTCGCCGTTGACGCAGGCATTGCCAGAAGTGCATGGCGAGGATGCAGTCAGCGACTGGAACTGATTGCTGAAAGAAGAGGTTAGTATATTGTTAAGAGACTGCGTGGAGCCAACGCGACGTACTTCAAATTGATCGCGTCAATACCATTCTGCAGTACAAAACTTCCCCCGCGGCGCTTGAGGCTCGGAAGAGCAACGGCGAAGGAAGAGAGTACGAGAGTTGCAAAAACGGAAACCTTCATGGCGTAGATGTACTGGAAAGTTGTCGACTTAAGCGATGACGGAGTGTTTCGAGTATCTGTCTAAGACCAGCTTGTGAGGAATGGCAGTCAATGCCGGGTCGTAAGTTAGAAGCAAAGAGGGTGAAGCAAAAGAAGGATAGTCTACTTCGTCACTGACGAGATTGTGATGAACACGGCAAGTACGAAATGCATGCCGTGGCTTGATCTTTATACTTGACAAAAATATCGGGAACAATGGGGACAAGGTATAATGGGATCATCCACAGTTCCACCTCTGCTCCACAATAGAGAAGCGCCCGGTCATCGCTAAGCCATCGCCAACGCGAGTGTGTGTTGTGTTCTGCCAGGTCATCCGTTGTTGTTCGACGTACTTGGCTGTTGTCCACACAAGAACAGTTTCCTATTGTTCATCACTGACAACCAAATTTGGACTACATCTTTCTACCGACCGGCCTCACGGCTCGCATTGCAAGGCACAATTGGTTTGCAAGCCCGCGAGCTGCTAGTTCTTCCCAAGTATCGCCAGCTAGCGATTGAGAAATCATCCGGAAGCGTAATGTATCTGCACTAGTATCTGACGTGATCCACCAGAGGATAGTGAAAGCTAATACAGATCGTACAATAGGATGCACTATGATTCTGTTCATTTAGCTCTGAGAATGACCCTCATCGTCAACCAATCTCGTCGCGTTCCTGACGGACAGTGGCAGAATGAGAAGATCAATTATTCCTCAAGGAAGAAGTAGTTGCCCATGACTGCAGATACAAAACGATGTCAAAAACTTATGAATGGCTGAAAAGGCCAAAAACATACCCTTCTGCTCTCTGTCCTTTACGCTGTGAAGCTTGTTGACTCTTGGCCTGAAGTTCGTAGGATCACGCCTGAACGTGACCTCGAGTGATGCCAAGAAGTGGTTCATTCCAGTGAGGAGGGACTGCGGTCTGAAAAGCAAATCAACCACGTGGACATAGTGTAGCCTCAATTTCTTACGGTGTAGCAGTTGCTCGAAGGGCGGGCTCCCCCTCAAAGACGATGACGCGGTCAGCCAGATATGTTGCCATGATGAAGTCGTGTTCGATGACAAAAGCAGTCTTCTTGGCATGAAGGATGAAGCTGAGGAACGCATCGATCAATTTCGAAATCTAAACGACTAGACGCTTTGCTTACCGCTTGATGACCTTGCTCGCGATGATACGTTGCTCAGAGTCGAGGAAACTTCAATTTCGCGTCAGCGTATTCATTCCGGGAGATGGTGATTAGCGTACCTGCTTGGTTCGTCAAGCAAATAAACAGACACATTGGGTTTGCCTGAAGAAGGGCGTGAGCCAACACCAAATGAAATCAAAGAAAGCACGCACCGAGTGCAAGGACAATAGCCACACGTTGCAGCTCACCTCCGGAGAGCGTCTTCACTTCCTGATCCATAATATTATCCAAAGTCATTGGTTTGAGTACATCTGTCTGGAACTGTGGGTGCATGAAGGAAGCTTTGATCTGCTTTATCAGAAGCATGCGGACAGTTCCTGGGAACTTTGGCGATATCGTCTGCGGCTTCAAGGACACCGCCAACTCCATTTTATCTGCCTCGTCATCCGGCGTTGTCACGCCAGCAAGCAGACGGACAAAGGTTGTCTTGCCTGTCCCGTTTTCGCCAAGCATGACAATGATTTCGGAATCAGTGAAGCTACCAGCCTCAACAGTGAGTTTGAAGCTGCCCATAGTCTTCGTCATAGAGGGATAAGAGTAATGGCGGGTCTTGTCAATAACGAGCTCCTCAGCAGTCTCCATCATCTTGAATGTCAGAGACTCCTCGCGGAAACGCAAATTCTCGGTGGGAATGAAACCGTCCAGGAAGATGTTGATACCTTGTGGAGGAGTGAGCCATTTCACAGCGAGTTATTGGGTAAGCTGTTACCTTCGCGGACTGAATAAGGCATCGTCACAACACCATACATAGATGGCTTTCCGTACAGACAACAGATGAAATCTGAAAGATAGTCCAATACTGACAGATCATGCTCGACAGCGATGACATAGCAGTCTGGGGTGAGTAAGGACCGGATGACCTCGGCAGCCCTCAACCGCTGTTTTATATCGAGATAACTTGAGGGCTCATCAAACATATATCTACGCAATTCCAACGTTAGAGCATGAATTATCAAGGAATTGGACATACGCACACATCGGCCTTCTGAATACATGACATGGCGATCGCGAATCTCTGCAGTTCTCCACCAGAGAGTTGAGAAACTTCACGATCAAGAACGTTGTTCAGCTCCAGGTCATCGCACATTTTTTGCTTGTTGTCAAGCTCTAGTTTCGAGTCCAGCATTTGTGAGACGTTCAGGTTGCCTTTAATCGCCCGAGGTATATGGTCAACATATTGTGGCTTGATAAGTGCCTTCAAATTGTCTTCGAGGACCTTGGTGAAATAGTTTTGCAGCTCGGACCCACGGAAGTAACGCAGGATTTCTTGCCAATCGGGGGGATCCTGGCAGGAAAAGTCAATGTCGTCCTTGGACAGTCTTATAGCACTCACATCATAGCGACCAAGATTCGGCTTCTGTTTACCAGCGAGAATCTTGAGTGCTGTACTTTTACCAATTCCATTAGTGCCGACGAGTCCGAGAACCTGGCCAGGTCTTGGAGTAGGTAGTCGATGAAGCTTGAAGGCGTTAGCGGTATACCGATGCGTTACTTGTGATTCCAAGTTAGTCGGCAAGTTAATGATAGCGATAGCTTCAAATGGGCATCTAGGAGTCTTCTCAATGGTATGAACGATCTTCATACAACGATCCACTCACTTCTTCACGCAGATACCACAACCGATGCACAAAAACTCAGAGATGAACGCTATCTTATCGGTCGATTTTACTTCTATGCAAAGTTTGCCTGGAAGGTCCGTTAGCATGAGCATTCCGCCTATGCTTCGGGTGGAGGCGCACCCATTTTGACCACAGGACATGACTGCTCACGAACTGATGAGTGACTGATCTGACGTGACTGCTTGAGAGGGAGTGGTGCGTCACCTTCTTGCATTCCTGGGCACATCGCTTTGGTTTGCAGCGATTTGAGTCTACTATGGCGATACGGGTGATTTTATCAGCCATCGCTGCGGGTAAGAGATGGCGGTTGACTCTTGGATCTGATTATTTGCTTGCAAGGATGACGGATCGGCAGTAGTAGTATGAAGGTGATGCAACGAAGTTGATTGGCTGCAAGCAGCAATTTATTTAAATTAATAATAATAAATACTACCCTCTTATCTTATCACCGTGTCTGAGCAGACCGTCCCAGTTGTTGACCATGGCGCTGCCAGAGGAGATCGTGACAGTCGATGCTGTACGTATTCATCTCCTCAACGGAGATGACAATACCCACTGCGGATAAACCTCTCGCAGATCCTTTTCGATCTGGATGGGTAGTTGCCAATCTGCTTCTATCAGTCTTCTTGATCTGCCATGGCTGATCGCTGTACCCCAGGACCCTCATAGATTCCACTCCTGGCGTCATTTCAGCCTGGAAGACATTTGCGGAGGAATACAAACTTGGATCGCATCTTCCTATCGTGCAGAAAACTCACGGACGGAGACTTACTGATACCCTGAAGGATGAGACAATATGCAATATCCAGGACAAAGAACTTTTGGATGTAGGCGGCCTCATTCCTTACTGATGACGGCCCCGCTAATTCTGCAGAGCGAAATTTTGCGCTTCGAGGATCTGGTGATCCAGGGTAACCCAGTGGCACTCAAAGGAGCAGTCGAGTTCTTGACTCAGGTAAACTTTCGAATATGCACATATCTTGCATGTTCAGCTGACTACATCACTCGAAGCTCGATTCCCACCATGACATGCGCACTAGGTGGACAATTGTCACATCAGGTAGTGTGCCAATCTTGTATTGTTAATGGTGCACCGGAACTCCCTGTATCGATAGCCTCAAGGTACTATGCAGCTCAGTGCATACCAACATGCAAAATTCCGGTGCCTATGTCTGGTTTTGTAACAGCTGATGATGTCAGTGAAGGCAAGCCAAAACCCACACCATATCTCGAGGGAGCAAAGAAACTTGGGATTGATGTGACTAAGTGTGGGTCAAGTTGATACCCGTTTCTTTGTGGCGCCTGATTTGCCCAAGGTCTTGTCATCGAGGACGCACCGTCCGGGGTGCAAGCAGGAAATAGCGCTGGTGCAAAAACGCTTGCAGTTTGTACCTCCCACAAACGCGAGGACTTTGAGAACTGTTCGGAGGAAATAAAGCGCCCCACGTATACAATTGATGATCTGACTAGGTGAGTCGCGATGCGCTCAATAACAATTATCACTCACGAAAGGAACCATTCGTAGAGTACGCGTGAATTGGGAGAACAGCAAGATTCAACTCACGATCGATACCCGTAGAGCACTAGGTGGATCAGCGATGTTGTAGACAGACAGACTGGGTTCCCACAAAGTAGCAGTTTCAGGATTCTCTACCAGGTCTAACGCTTGATAAAATTCATAACATGAGGGTGCTCACCAATGGCAGAACTTCAGCTGCCTCATCGCGGATAAGCAATTTGCTTCCGCAGAGTCAGGGCACTGTATGTAGAATCTGATGGATCAACACTTGGCAGAAAATATATATATTTGACGCAGTATGTAGCATTCTGGTGAGTTCCACTTCAGCAGGTATAATAGATCTTAAACGACTACAAACTCTCCCCTTCAGCCAGTGGCTTGCTGTGAGCCGCCGCGTATAATGCTTCTTTGTCCCCAGACTCATCCACGAGAGCACGCAACATACCCTGTTCATTTTGCAACAGCTCCAATGGGCTACCGAATTCGACCTGTACAAACATGATCAATATGGAAACTCGACACAAAATGAGATACTCACAAGTTTACCAGCATCCAGGACCATCTATCGAACAGATCGTAAGCCATCAGTACACGATAACCCGATTTCGAATACGTACAATCTTGTCAGCATCAATGATCGTCTGCAGCCGATGTGCAACGATAATCTGGGTCACGTTATGCAACTCATTGCGGAGAGAGGATTGGATGGCTGAATCGGTCTTGTAATCTGCAAAGGATTATAGCATGATAAATATCCACGACGTGAGGTACACACCAATAGCGGAAGTTGCCTCATCCAGTATAAGTAGTTTGCTTCCGCGGACCATAGCTCTAGCCAGAGCCAAGATTTGGCGTTGACCAACCGATAGATTCCCCCCTCCGCTTGCGATCGTACTGTCTAATGTCAATCTCGCCTCCTCAGACTCCTCTTGGACGGAAAAGAGTCCGGCAGCGCGTAAAGCATCGTAAAGTACCGCATCATCGTGCTGATCGAAGAGATCTAAGTTCTGACGGAGGGTCCCACTCAGGAGCTCGGGCTGTGCGGA
>QFEX01000546.1:1553-29950 GCA_003316505.1 Suillus alpinus
TCCAGACGCAGGTTTGTTCCTTATCCCATCGTCACACTCGCTCCTTCTCACATCCCCATTCATAGCTTTCATCACAAGCTGGCCACAGCATGGTCCAACTGGAACACGATTACCAAGGCCAAGATTACTCCTTGAACGCGAAAGCTGTCAATCCATGGCCTGCAGACCTTACCGGCATATACATAGGAAACTACTTCCAGTCTGTGACAAAAAACCTTGCATTGGGCGTGGAGACACTTTACCAACGGCCAACCCCTGATATGTCCGAGTTCACGACGTCTTATCTAGCCAAGATCACGAGCGATGACAAAAATTGGATTGCAACCGCACAAGTTCAACCATCGGGTATTCTACAGGCTACGTACTGGCAGAAGCTCCACGAGAAAGTGGAGGTCGCAGCAGATCTTCAGCTTATGGCTTCTCCTCAGCGAAGAGATGCTATCGCAACTCTCGGTGCGAAATACGACCTCCGGATGGCGACTTTCAGAGCACAGTTGGACTCAACAGGCAAAGTTTCTGCTCTGCTTGAACAGCGCTTTGCTCCAACCTTTGCGTTCCTGGTGGCGGGTGAGATTGATCACTTCAAGGCAAGTGTCACTAGTCCATTGCGAAGTTGTCCAAACTGACACTCTGCGAATCCAGAATGCTGCCAAGGTTGGCGTCGGTGTGATGATCGAGAGTTCTACCTTGACCCCGGAAGAGATGGGTATGCCCCCTCAACATTAATTATACTTAGACATACTTTTGGACCCTATTATCGGCATACATCTCTTCTCTGCAGTACCAGCGTGGTTATCAGCTAGTCCGGCAGCACCCCCATGTCCGCAGAACATCTGGTTTGACGAGAGTACACTACGTAGCACTGATAGAGTGTGGACCAATCTGAACACGCACAAACTTTTAGCTGCTTAGTGATACTAAGGTAGTCTTTCCCTGTGGGAAAGCAACACACTGAGGTCAAATCAAAGACTTGGTGGAAACTCATCATGGCAAGGTTGATTGAAGCTCGCAACGTCGCCTGCAAGAAGGACCAAGAGCATATCATTTTCTCCCAATTGAACTTCGATGTCAACGAGAGAGATATTATTGTTCTACAAGGCAAGAGTGGTGCAGGGTACATTGCTTTCTCTCCCTGTGGTATTTCGTTTCGAGGCTCAACCTATTCATGTTCAGGAAAACTACACTTCTAAAGTGCATCGCCCACCTGAACGTTTATGACGGGGAGATCTTATACCGAGGACGGTACGCTCCTTAGACCTTGAAGTTGACTTCTCTCATGTCTGACGCGTGATGTTCATCACGCCAGGACAGCTAAGGCACATGGTATGCATAACCCCTGACTACTCGTGAACACTCAAACAGGAAGCTCATAAAGATGTACCGTAATTCCAGGCGTGCCTGCGTTTAGAACGCGCATATTCTACGTGCCTCAAAGGCCCGCTTTGCTGCCAGGCACGCCTCGCGACTTCATCGCAACGATCACATCCTTCCAGTCTCGTAAATCGGCTTCGAGTGGTGATCTCGCCCTCGCTATGGACGTCGCCAAGGCATGGGGCATCGATGACGAGCTATGGGACAGGAACTGGACTAGCTTGAGTGGGGGTGAGGCGCAAAGGATAGCGTTGGCCACTGCAATGGGGCTGAACACCGCTGAAGTCCTTCTACTGGACGGTAAGACTATATTTCTATTGCATTATTGTATTATAACTCAGACATGCTCTACTTGGTGCTCTCCAGAGCCAACTTCAGCTCTCGATCATCAGTCGACCAAGCTTGTGGAAGAGTTCATTCTGAATGAGCTCAGGTCTGCCGAAAGCGGGTTGAAAGCGATAGTCTGGATCACCCATTCTGAGGAGCAAGCAAGAAGAGTAGGAACCAGATTCCTCCGGATCTCGCCATCTGGTTGCGAGGAAGAGCCGCTCATGCCTGAACCATAGATATTATAATGTGTACAAGGTTTTCTAGGCGCTTGATTATTACTTGGACTTTTCACCGGATATTCTATGTTCTACATACCAAACAATAGGCCATCATTACCCGATAGTCCCATAGCTCAGTGGTCAGAGCGTTGTACTTATGAGGTTACATTCCATGCAAGGGTCCCGAGTTCAATCCTCGGTGGGACTAATTTTTTCATGTTGTTCTGCCATTTCCATATATGGGCATTCGCGCTTTCATCCCGCTGACAGCCTGCGGCTTTATCCACGCTCGCGAGTCCGCGCCCCGGGCCGCCCAACGTTTTTCTTTACTTTCTCTATCATCGTTGACACCGCCGGCGACAATGGCTTCGTCCATGATCCTTCGCTCAACCCTGCCCAGAACTTTTGCTTCCGCAACTGGACGTAATGTCTTGCGATCTGCGTTGCAAGGTAAGGTCAATTCGACCCTTGCTTACTTGTCAGGCGTGGATCAAGCTTATGTTGCATTTCAATAGTGAGAGCGGCAAGCTCGACTGCGCAATATGTGCCAGGTGGACGTATGTTTAACGCACCCTTCTGTGTGATACCTGGCAAGCTTACACTCACTCGATAGCTCTCATAAAGGGAACAGTCAACGACCCTACCGAGTTCCCTCCTCCATCAAAGACGCATGGCTCGTATCACTGGGCATTCGAACGACTTCTGGCGGCCTCTCTCGTTCCCATGACCACAGCCGCTTTTGTGACCTCTGGGTCATCTTACCCAGTCCTCGACGGACTGCTTGGTCTCAGCTTAGTGATGCACTCTCATATTGGGGTGCGTTAGTTGTAGATGTGGTATTCTGCGAGGGTCTAACGTCGACTTCTTTATGCTAGTTTGACTCGATGATTGTGGACTATGTGCACAAACGCAAATTCCCCATCCTTGGCCCTATCATGACCTGGACACTAAGAACAGCGACGGTTGGCGTGCTTGTCGGCGTTTATCAGTTCAATACAAATGACATTGGTACGACCAAATATCCCTTGTCATCTTCCTCGTCTGATTTAGATTCCTATAGGCTTGACGGAGCTGATTGCGAAGGTCTGGACAGCATAAGATTAGATACAAGTCATATCGAGGGACAAGAAATTGCGAATTAATTGTAATCGTACTATCCATCTTCTCTAACAGAGATGCAAAGTCTACTAGCACCTGCCCGACTGTCCTTTGGAGCACCCATTATCCGAACTTCCGCCCCAATCTCGAAACGACCAGCGCAGAGGAAGCACAGCGGAACATCTACAGCCTTGGTTTCCTCGCTTTCCAGCTTCCCTACTGCAATATTAGACAAAACACCTTCCGAAAGGACCTGTTCTGCTGGATCAATAATCAAGTCTAGTGCCATCACAAGAGGCGATACTATAAGCAAATTTAGCAAGCTGAGTGAGGCAACTCGAGAAGTAACGAACATGATGAATTAGCGACCTCGACGCGAAGGTAGAGCATCTCATTTGGACTAGCAATGTATTTGCCTCCAATATAATCGAGTTCTTGGGGAGAACCGTCCTGGCTGTCCACTATTAACGTTAAGTCAACATGCACCACGTCTGTCCGCAAGGCCTTTAACATCGGGAGCGTCATCCGTTGTTGTCGCAGCGAGAGATCTCCGTGTCTATCGCCATTCGTCTAAACCAATAAACATGAGCGGCGAATACAGTCCGAGTGAAGAATGGCTGGCCTCTTTCCATCGAGCAGAAACGATCTTGAGTAGCTCTTCGCGATACCAGAACAGCTCTCGTTGAGCTTGTTCCTCTTCTATTGACAGCTTGGACTTTCCGACGACGAACTGACGGTCTGATAATGTCGGTATGGGTTGCGAAATCTGATCATCTGATAGTCTGAACTTCTTAACCGGAAGCATGATGCTTGATATACCTGGCGTGAGGCTACATCTACAAATGTTTCGTGAACGACTTACCGTGACATCGACCCTGGAGGAACGGTCGATGGAACAGCTGCAATTTTCGTTCCTGGAGAAACTTCAGCAACATGCTTAGAAGGATACAGAAAGTTTGTGCTTACCAGCTTGTTCACGTTCGAATGTGACTTCAAATGGGAGGCCATATGTGTTGCGGACGTCAATTGCAAACAAGCACCATTCTGCTGGATCGTCGACTTCTGGAAGGAGTTGAGTCACGGAATTGCTAGTCCGGTGACCGATGTCATCATAGTCGACATCAACCATTGGCATGAGTCTCAGATCATGACACTCCAGCATATGGTAAACGGTCACGGTCACCGGATATGACAACTGCCGAGTGTAAAACACCTCGGATGCGGGCACCTGTTCCTCGTGTTCTCGATTGACCTGGGAATATGCGATGTGGACGGTACCATTTGCACTGAATTTCAATGAAGTGAGTGCCGATAAAGGTCGAGAACTCAATAACAACATACCATCCAACTTTCCCCACACATGTCACAGAAAGAATTACCTTTTGGTTTGGCAAAATGTTGGTAATCTCCTTGTCATTGCGCCATGAAAACGCCTTTCGGTGCAGAAGATCGAATTCTGTCTCATATGTTTCGAAGACGGAGAGTTCTCCCTCGGATAGAGCTTCTTGTGCGGGACCAATAGTGGAGTCTTCAAAAGATAACCGAAGGAAATCAATCGGCAATGCAGAAATATTCTCCAAAGTCAAGCGAATGGTCGATCTGCAGCGAGTCAGTCAATCGGAATATTGAAAAGAACAAGCGCACATACTCTTCGCCGTTGTACAGCATGACTGCTCCATGTGTGAGCGACGTCCATCTGATTCGGAGGAGGGGCTGCTCAGGAACAACAACACATTGTAAAAATTGAGGCGGTTTCTGAAGGGATGGGAGTGTGCTGAGTCGCCTCCCATCCTTCTCCCATGGACGAGAGTCGAGGCCCCAATACTTGGTGCGACCGCTTTCGCATTTCACAGCACTTTGACGGCGTGCAAACAGATTCTGATCGGCATCAGTCGGAATAGGTAATAGGAACTCTCTTGCGGTTCCCCAAGGGGCTTGAACAATGCATCCTCGGAAAACCAAAGTTCCTCGCGTTTTCGCAGTGCCGACGATGGTAACCGGATAAAGTGTATTGGGAGGGATGACGAGTGCCGAGACAGGACTGCATTCAAACTCCACACCAGTTGTGCTAAGGGTCAGAAGATTAACTCATTAGTCAACTGACACAGCAAAGACTATACCTGAGCGAGATACTTTGGATTTCCAGATCGAAAACATAAGGATTGCGTAAGGTGATCGTGAGTTCAATAGGTTCACCTTGAACAATCAAGTTTTTGCCCTATGATTCCCGAAAATACGGTGAAACCACGTCTCGCCATCAGCAAAAGGGGACTGACCTGCGGTCCTGATGATTTCCTGGGATTGTATAAGAAAGGGTCGGTGATTCCGCTAAGGAGCGAATCAGTGGTGGATGATTTTGCAGTCAATACGGAGAATAGATTTTCAATTGGCAGGCGGTGCAAGGCTAACCTGTAAAGGTGAGAGTTAACTTGGTTCTGCCGCTTGTAAATATCACATACGGGAGTAATGCAAGACTCATGATAGGGTGTCCGGCCCAGTACTCGACCGCGGGCGCGTCACCGCGCCGACGCATAGCAGCAAGAGCACGTCCAGCAGTTTGATACAGGTGGTATTGATCACTACTGGCCAATACCGAGTGCATTGTTCTCAATGCAGACAGTGATATTCGCGCCACAGCGAGCGGATCTGAAGCTGCCTCAGAGACTGCTTTCTCATGGAAAATATGACTAACCGGGAAGTGCCTCTGCTACAGCTATGGCCTCGCGAACAACCCCGACTTGAAGCTCTGACCACCCGAAGGGTTCCTTTGCCGCATCTGCCAAGCCTTCTAAGTCCTCTGTGGAAGGTCTGTTGCTGTCCCCGCTTTCTACTTCGTTGCCGGTACCATCTGCTGCTTTTGCCACACCGACCGCTTCCAGATCAACACCAAGGACCTTGCAGGCACGAATGAGGAGTATCAGGATGCTCTGATTGCCTTCCAGGATCTCGTTTGGTCGCACACCAACAGCTCCTTTCCCGACCATGTTCACTTCATCGCCATTCTCGGAGCGATTGCCTATGCTTGCGCTTCCAACGTCGGATTTCCGCAGGAGGTCATTTTCTTCCCGGCCACAAACAATGAGATCCATGATGCAGCTGGTGACTTCGCGCAGAACGAAGGCTTCCTTCCGCCTGTATCCAAGGCATGAATAAATGTTGGCCATAGATTGCAAAATGGTAAGCCGCTCGTGAGGACCAAGGTGGAGTAACCATGGACCGTGTGCTTGGGACACGGCATTCGCTATCTGCGAACGAGACACGCCTGACACGATACTCAAGCGCTCCAGATTTGTCCAGGAGCTATCAGACGTCGTCTTCTGCATATATGAGGTTGACCCTGGTTGTAGCATCGAAGCAAAAGCTAATGCACCCCATCCCTTGGTAGACCAGATGCAGAAAAGGAGAGATGTCTGGCGCATAACAGCTGTGCAATATGTCAGAGCCAAAAGTGAATGATCCTGGCTAAGTTCAGAAGGCACAGGAGCCTTGTGATAGAGAGCTATAGCTTGAGACAGCTGCTCATATATGTCGGCCCAAGGTTCTTTGATACCGTTGTTGCTAACAGAGGATTGCTGTACACGATTTCAACGCCGCTCACTAAGATCAATAGCTGACTTACGAAGCCTTGGCCAACCGACCATGCATCTAGAACAAAAACGGTTGCCATCCCCTCTAAAACGGAGGCATGCCATACAGGATCCTGCCCGGTCTTGAATAGCACGATAGCTTCTGCATACCTTGGGCGAATTCAACTACAACGAACTGAGAAGATGAATAGAGGACACGGACCACAACGATGCGTCTTCTGTCCTACCAGCCAACAGGAAGAAATCACCAAGAACTTTGTAGAGTCTACCATGCGACGAAACGGCACCGACTGCACTGGCGCGTTTCTTGACCGCTGGGGGGCCAAGTGTAGATTGCCGTTGGATAAGGGATGCCGTGTGACTGATACCGGGTCCAGCAGTCGAGCTACGTTTGATCTGGATATTTGGCGTTGCGAGGCCTGATGAATCGAGCTCAGGCTGGCTCGAGTAAGAAAGAAATCCGAGATTTCCGGAACTGAGAGAAAGCGGCATCTCAGAGGGAGAAGGGAGTGTCGGGAAAAGAGCAGAATTCAAATACTCATTTCCTACGGGGCTTTCCAGAACTTGATACTATAAATCCGTTAGTAGTGTCCTCGAGACTTTGTACCAAATGCATACCACACGACCAAGTTCAGCTAAAATGTGAGAGCACAAATCAGCAAGCAGAGTACCGATATAAAGTTTCTTGTTCCCCATTACGCTCGGAATGGAAACAATCCCGGGTAACGTGTCTCCGAGACCAGTGCTCCCAGCACTCTCTTCATCCTCAAAGGCAAAGCAGACTTTGGCCAGGGGAAATGTAGAGCCTTCTGGAGAGATGTCAAGCACAGCATTCTCGAATTGCTCAAGAGCAGAAGCAATGGGATATGAGGAGGAACATGCAGCGATACCGATTATGCCTAGCGTGAAGTGAGACGGTCGGAACAGAGACAGCGGCAGATGGCGAGGAGGAGCAGGATGGGACGGGTAGCTCAGATATAGATAACCACTGGAAAGTGGATTTGGCATGAAACGGGCTGATGATCCATGAACAACTGTCGTGTAAACAAAAAAGGGCTCGCATACCTCGCTCATCCTTCATGCCCGCAGGTATGTCACCTAAGCGAATTGAATCGAACGTCCTGATCTCCGCCGCATACTTCTCAAAGACGGCACGGGGTATCGGGCCCACTGGGAGGACAAGGATTGGGATGTGCGCAAGCGCTGCGAATGCATGAGATGTCATGGGATGCCTTGAGCTGTTTGTTACAAGCTCAAATCATCAAATACGAAAATCAAATTCTCTTGCTGCTGAACTGTTCGCAATCGTTGATGATGAGCTGGCATGATTATGACTTCTGAGTCGAACTACGCACTCGTGTTATGTATGTAGGTTGTGTTCTTCCGCCGGTCCGCCAACCCACCAACTTTCAACTTTGGACCGCCTCCGGAGTCGCACTGCTCTACTCCTTATAATTACACGCGACCTCAGATTCAACTTCCAAGTAGGTTTGACAGACTTTGCGATGGTGAGCAGTAAATGTATGTGATGTTTTACTAAGGTTGGCTGATGGGAGCAACTATCCAGGGTGCAAGCGACAAGGTTATTGGAGGGGTGATGTTGCTAGTTGCTGGTTTCGTGTTCACGTACTACACGACATGGGCCATCTTACTCGTCAGTTCACCAGGCTTATGTTGGGCGAGCAATGTAGCTGACATGTTACTCGCCCTTTTTAGCCCTTCTTTGACCCATCCAGCCCCATACACAACTATTTTCCTGCACGCGAATGGGCAATACGGCTGCCCGCATTCGTGCTCGTGGTTGGACTTTCGGGTATCGGTTTCTTCGTTGGCTCCACAATCACGAAGGAGAATAGAAAGAAGGCACAAAAAGCGAAACTCAGGGCAGCCTGACACCGAGATATGCATATCCGCCGCCTCTCCTTTTGTCGACCATTCCTCAGATTCATTAATTTCCTGCGCCCTGGAATCTATTGCGAAACTGATATTATATGAGGCTACGTAGGAATCCACATGTCCCTTCTACGTTCCACTGGCCGCTGCACGCTTTCCAACGCTCGCAACTTCTCTGCATTTTCAACATCCTGCTTTGCTTGAGTAATGACCGCGCTCGGCAGCAATTCGGGCAAAAGATCTCCATCTAAAGCCCGGGACAGCTGGATAGGATAAAATAAGCACGGTTCAAAGACAAGGACAGCTGAGCATGCCTTGCTAAGTGCGGAGTTTCGTCTTCCAGAGTCTCGCAAGCGATTCAGCATTACTGCATGCGGTATGGTGTCCAACCCTACAGGTGAGCGTGATTGGAGCACAAAAAGAAATAGGTTTGCTACGGAAGACCATATTGTCGTTGCCAGTGGCTAATGGTACTGCGTCAGCACGGGATTCTTGAGCAGTGATCAAATATCGAATGCTTACCAAGAGATCTTCCGGGACACTGTCAACTTTGAAGAGATTTACCAACGCCTCAAATGGAGGCCATAACTCGTTCCAAATGACTTTGACGCTAGGTGACTCTCGCGTCGGATTGGCAAGTGCAATTTGTGCAAGCAACAACCACAGCTTGAGAGCTATGAAAGCGTGTTCTACATCTGCCATGGCGGATTCGGAAGGCATCGTCCCTTCATGCACATATACGCCCAAGCACTTGTAATATGCCGGCGTGAAGACATTCAACTGCGGTAACAAGACCCGGATGTGCGTGTCAGCAGAGTCACTAAGCACGCCGAGCAGCAGAATATTCCAAGCACGGATAACTGTGCCAGCTTGTGTGGATTTCTGATGAGGTTCGTTGAGTCCGAGTCCGCGACATGCATCGTACCCGTACCTCGAAACCTTCGGCAATCATCTCTGAAAGCGACGCGTGCCCAACATCTACAGCATGAAGGACCAATCTCGAAATAGCAATCGAGGCAGATAACTCCACACTTGACTCAGAAATTATCCAGGCATGATTGTGTAGAAAGTAAAGCCCACTGCACGCCACTTGTCGTAGTCCAACGGTGCCAGCTCGATCAGGGCTTGAGTAAAATCGGACATCAGTGCAAAGAATGGTCTAAGGCAATGATCAGATCATGAAGCACCTTTTCGTGATAAAAAATAAATACCTCGACGATGGCATTCAAAGTCGAAGGCGTGACTCGTGTTCTGGCTCGGAAGACATCCTCCAGTGTTTCCAACAAGATTTGTGCTACGTGGTTGGTGTTCGATGATACAAAGTCCTGCTTCGAACTCAAAGATGTGTCACTGAGCGATCTGACAGCATGCGATGCTCGAATTAGACTCTGTTTCTCCACATTGGACCTCGATAATGCGACCCTCAGCACCGTTTCTGTACACTCCAGGAGAGCCTAAAGGAAGTGCCAGGAATGGTCATCGATTGGTTTGGGGGAAGAACACTATTTTTACCTCGGCATGTGCTTTGTTATACTGTAAAAGAGTCGCGGAAATATACAGCAGCAGATTTGGGTCAAATCCGGCGTTGTTTCCCAAGGCCGATGCTCGGCGTGCCGTCACCGTAAGCCAGTTTATAAGGTCTGCAATCCGATTGACAGGAGTGGCAGAAGTGGGGGAAATATTTCTTACCTTTGATTAACCATTTGCTGAGCCCTTCAAAATAGACCGACTCTGTGTATTCCTTCACGTTCAAAGCAATATTATGATTGATCTTCCAATCCGCGTCTGGGGGCTGCGTCACGACACTCTGCAGAAGAACTTCTCGCAGGTTTTCCTGCGACGGGGACGCCCTGCGGGATTGATCTTCTACGATGGATTTTATTATGATGAAAAAATCTGAGCCGAGCGGGCGCTTAAATGCGTGTTGATCAGTTTGAGCCACTCCCACCATATGAGCAACATACTCTGCACAGACTACAGAACACTCCACTGGGTGTCAATCTGTAGCAGAGTTCGTCAGGGGTAGGGAACGAGCAGCGAAAGGCACCTTACGCGATAAGCGTGTTCTCGATAAACGATTTCGCTTGAGCGACCAACATATCTTCGGCGTTATGTCAATGCGATCAGTGCAACAGCACGTTCAACTGATTCACTACAGGCAGCTTTAATTAGCTCTCAACGAAGTCGAAAGGTATACCACACTCACGTCACTAGCGCGCCAGATATGGCAGACCCCCTCTTGATGTATGTCTCTATGACAGATAATGCCACTTGACGCGAATCATAACTTAGGTCAACCAACAACAGGTCTAAGGTTTTCTTCAACGCCCTGCGGAGCAGAACATCCAGATGTCTGAGCGCGGGGCTATCGAAGTCGTGCTTATAAATCATCGCCATGAGTGCTTCCAGCAGGCTCTTCAAGGTAAGAGCTGGGAGCTTGAGTGGTTCGTCTATGGCGCAGAAAGCACTCAACACAACATCCATCCAAATGGACCCAATAAGCACGCGACAAGGTCTGTCGTCTTCGGTAAACGGACTGTTCATAAGGGAGGGCGGCAGGTCGAATGGATGGGGGGCATCCAGGATGCGTGCAAATTCGTTCACACACGGTAAAGACTGTCGTGGAATGGCACTGAAGCCATCCAAGTGGACTGAAAACGCCCGCCCGTTGAATGCAGAGACCATCTGCGCCCCACTGAAGCCAATTATTTTGGCCAAATACAGCTTGAACCTCAGACATGACGTCAGGTCGATCTCGACTCCGTTTTTCATCATGCGCAGACCAAGCAACGCAATGGATGTCTTTTCGAGGAGTCAAACAGAGACAATTCTAACACATCACAGTCCCTCGCACCTGAATGGAGTGGATGTCTGGGTCTAAATCCCGCGGGTGAGCATCATTTTGAGTCTTCAACCCGTACATTTCCTGCCGGTATAAATGGTTAGTCGAATGCTTGATCCGTTAACGGAGATTTTATCGAACAAGATGAGCAGCGGCAGGGCCATCTTCATCGTTGCTGTTGTGTTGCAAGTAATCGTATTCGAGCAGCGTCTCGATAACTGTGCTCCACGAAAGCACTAGGGCAAATTCACACTCAATATCAGTGAAATGTAGATGTAAAAATGTTACCTCTCCATGTTGGGAAATATGATTGGAGCTGAAGCAGAAAGGAGATCAGCCGGAGACGTTTTGACATAGGCAGGGAGGGAAAGGCATCGTCCCAACATGATGCAATGGCGTCCAAATGGGCTGAAAGCAATGTCTGCAACCAGGTGTCCACTGCTGTCCTGACTTCTTCCTATTGACAAGGGTTACATCAGTCAGGTGCTCACAAAATAAATTGCTGTCAGCATAACCTTCTCATCGATCCAGAGCGGCTCGAATGCGTGGTAGAAGAGGTCAACGACGCTGTGTTTCCAGAGCCGATCCTTAACCACGAAGTCGGGACTAGTAATGTCTAGTATCATGCGAAAGAATCTGTCCAGGGCGAGAAGTCTAGTTGCCAATACGTCATTAGCATCTAAGGCCACAAGAACGTAGATACCTTATGTCCCATGCTACTGTCGGTCCACTCACCGAGGACACAAACTCATGAAACGATTGTGGGTCAACAATCAATATTCTGAGGAATAAGGTGGTCCTAATGCTTGCGATCTCGTGGTGCTGGATCCCGTAAAAGTGCCAAACACTATAATAAGAAAAAATAGTCTACCCGATCACAAATTCAAGAGATAATGGTGCATACCAGGGATGTAAGGTGCTTCCATTGCGCAACACGAAGTTATCGACCTCATGTGCCTCAAGAAGCGAAGCGTGCATAATAAAAGAGTGTAGGAATTTTGCAATGAGACAGACGACCTGTTCCATGCCAGTGGCAACGAGAGTATTAAGAACGAGCATCAGTTCGCTATCGATGATAATGGGGTCAGTAGCATGAGCGACGCGGGTGTTCTGCTTTCTCCTGGTGTTCGGTCAGCTTGCGACCATGAGCCGAAAGTGGTATGACTTGCCTTGAAGGAAGATTTTTGATATCTTCTTCTGTTATCATTCCGTTTGAAATCAGTATGGCGCGATCACATCCGTAAAGCAACAAGCAGGTAGCGAGGGATTGCCTGATGAACATCGATGCGCTTCAAACGTATTATCAGTAATGAGGCAGCACAATAGTATCCGGAAACTCACCATGAAGCATTGTCACCTGAGGATCGGAGAGCATTCTGGGTAGCAGGCTGTAGGCTGGCGACCATAGCTGAGACCAATTTCTGTAGATCTTGTCGGCCCATCGACCTCGTCCACGCGGAGAGCAGGGTAACTTCAGCGAAAACTGAGGCCTGCTTCAAGGTCACAAGACCTTTCCGCGACAGTTCGCTGTACTCGGCAAATATTGGTACGTTAATGTCGACACCCGAGCGAGCAAATAATCTCAGCCAGCGTAGGCTGTCCAAAAGTCCGTTTTCCTTAGCAGCCCGCCGAACCATGCCCCATGGATCAGATAACTTCACTACATGGCCATCGACTTGCGTAAAAATTTGGTCCACAAACGTGGTGTGGCGAGATGCGTTCTCGGCTGAATCTCGATTGAGGAGACGTTGCAGAATTGGAAGAGACTTTGGATAAATGAACACCGATCACTGAGCAATATGTATCACATTCCGTACCGCTGTATCGAGCACCTCAGGTTCGAGTGTTTGAAGCCACATGAGAAATAGGTCATCAAGCGCTGTAAAGTCGACTGAAGCTCTGCACAGTCTTATGATAAAACGTAGTGATCTTTCCGCGGTGGACGATGACTGTCAGGCCTCCAAATCAGTTTGCGAGCTATACATTCATGGGAGTGGCACGGACTTCATGTGCATTGAGGCATGAGCTTTCGAGGCGCGAAGCAATATCCAGAATAATCTCAGATAATAATCGGGCATACGCGACAACATCTTGATCATGTAGTGCTAGAAGCCATCGGGCGGCATATCTTGAAAGCAGAGAACGCCTGGCTGCGACATAGTCTCCACCATTATTGACGGAACTACTTGGTGCGCGACGCGCATCATGGGCTGTTGGCCACACAGGAGCATCGGATCCACTCCTAATACCTGGGAGATTAATCCCTTGTGGGATGAAATCACGAAGAATCCTTGCCAAACTGTCATCCTGGAAAAGAAATCAATCACATACTAGTCGTCAACGAACTAGCGTACCTCAGCAAATATCCAGGACAGTACAGCATGAGATAACCTGCGCAGGGCATAATCCGATGCCAGCCCGCTGGGCCAGAAGCGCCTCACCAAGAACAAGAAGCCGCATTCGTTGACCGAAAGGTCCAAATCCGAAAGGCAAGCCTCGATAGCTGACACCAGCGTCTCCACATCAGCGGACAAGTCAAAGCCAAGCGGCAATGGGAAGTAACAGTGTTGACTTGACTTTGCAGGCCCGGGTACGCATGTAGGGAAATCCGCACATGTGAAGAAGCCAAGTTTGTGAAGATGAGAAAGACAGTGACGTGCAGGGCCCTCGGACAACATGTTAAATTCGTATCCCAGGGAATTACGGAGATGCCCCAAAGTGACGACCTCGAACGGATGACGTGCTGCATCATTGTCATCCTGTGTCGCCATATTTTCGCCAGCCACACGCAAATCTGGCCAAGCACCTGACGGTGGATGTTGCACGTCGTATGATGACTTGATGGTCGAGGCGATGTAAGCTAAAGTTGACCAATCAAACATGATCGCCGAAGAGGACGGGTTGTGTCGGTTGGTCTCTAGGTATTCTCCCAGAGTCGCAGAGACGGGCAGTTTTCCAGAAGATAGGTAAGCTTCGTAAAGCTCAACCAGAAATTGCAGCTCGAATCCCTTGGCTGTATCTTCACGACCGTCTGATGCTAGGACAAATGAACCGAGGGCAAGTCCATTGTTATATATTTGCAGCTGCGTCCAGAGCATGGCAGATGACACAGAAATATCCTCGAAACTCCGCTTCCCCAGGTCTTCGGAGGAGAGGAAGATATCTCCGTAGTAATCCGCAAACGTGCGACTGATGCTATCCAATGATACCGTCATATGAATGGAACTGATATCTACAATTCCACATATTGCGGGCGGTTTATCGAGGCACATGAGATGCATAAAAAGTTTGCATGTCGTACAGTGGAGCGCCTGACAACCCCATATCGGCAGAGAACAATGAAAGCAAATGGGCAGGGTAAAGAGATTGACGTGTCTGAAATTATGTTGAGCTCGTTTCACAGTAACGAGGTCGGCGTCACTCTTAGATGGGGGAATAAGGCAGAAACGGTAAACGGCCAATTTCCGTGTTCCCGGATCGGATGCCACGACGTACTGATGATGGGCATTGCCTTCCGGGTAGTCGTAGCAATCGAAGTGCACGGCGCACATACATCCACAGCAGAGAAGTCCGAACCCCGTGATGGAGGAAGCGCATGACTGACAGGAGCTTGAACAGGCTTCGTCAAATGCCGATGGCCGCTGTGACTGTCGGAATCTCCATGGTACAAAATCGTGTGCACAGAAAGTGCTTGATTGCAATGGAGGATTGGGCATACTCCCTGTCCAAGGTTGCTCCCCTTGACCAAGGACAGGCAGGGCCTTGCTGATGACGACATGCCCAAGAGCCCGTGGCCAAAAAGTCGCCAACAAGCATAGAGCAGCGCGGCGACTCTGAGGTACGTGATATGCTATCACTTCCAATACATCCAAATATGAATCTGGCTTAGAGCTGATTATCGTATCAAGCAGCCGGTATAAACTATACGTGGGTGGCAACGAAATAGTATCGATATTTTCTAGAATGGCGGCCAGCAGCGGAGCAGTTATGGAGGCCAAGTAATAAACAGGCAAAGGCTGAAGAGGTGCATTTGTGGCCTGGATACGGGGGTGACTCGCAGAGGCAAGAGACGTCCAAGGCTGCCACGAAGCGGTCTGGCGAGATGAGCTATTTTCGTCATCAAGGGCCATTTCAACTTGAATAGAGACAGGGTTTGCTTGACCATGACTAACGACAATTTCGTCTTTTGCTGTCGGTAAATTTCCAATCATCCAAACATATGACTGAACGTACCCGATATATCTATAGAAACGTATCCCCTGATTCGATTTAGATCCTCGAACACTCCCCTGAGTATCACATTGTCGAAAAAGGACAACAAACGCGGGTGCATCTCACTTCGAAATGTCCCGAACGCAGGAAGAACCGCAAACGCAATACGGGAGATTTTTGATGGTTCGTTCGGGTGAACATGTGCAAGAAATTGGGCAATGTCAAGGCACACTGATTGCAGCGCGTTTGGTGGCTTCGATGGTCTGGGCGAAGAAATTTGAAAGCGACAGTCTTCCGAGATCACTGAAGAAAGGATGGAGATGCATAGAGATAAAATTGAAGCAGCTTGCGAGTGTCCCTTTGACGAAGGCGAAGGAGATCTTGAGCGCCTTCCGCTAAAGCTACTTCTTCTCATAGAGCTGCGAATACTGAATGGTGATGGTTTGTTGAATTGTCCAGTATCTGTACCCGGGCCAGAAGCTCTATGCGAGTTTCAGCGATGATTCGGCTGGAACAATGATTTCATACTACCCTTGGTCAAATATCTGCCAGCCCTGCGAAGCAGAAAATAGCAAGACCTCTTTCAATTGGACCATGAGGTCAAAAGTGGTTTCAGAAGAGAAAGCGACACCGCCACTCCCTTCATCGTCACTATCTTCCTTCATGGATTGCAAAATGGGGGCTGAAACGCCACGATTGTGCGACTTCTGTTTAACTACATCGCGTACTGCTCCAATTATGTGTCCAAGACCTGCCTCAGCCGGTGGAGTAGCATGGACATTTAACGCATCGAAGATTGAGGGAGGACGTGTTCTAGAAGAAAGCTGGTCAAGAAGTAGGCCTACCAGCTTTCTCGACTCCTCTCTGGCGTGATTTGCGGGGTCACGTTGCGACAGTGCCATTCTGGCTAATTGGGCTGAAGGAGAATATTTGTCTACATTGGGTGAAAGCGGGATATAGAATGAGGGTGAAGGAGTGGGGGTAGCACTATTCGTCCCGACAGGAGAGCCATCGTGACCTGACTTGATATGGGATGGAGGAGTAAGTGATTCAGTATCAACGCGAAGCAATGGTGTGAATGGCTTTATAGAGGCTCGAGCCGGTGTGGCCATTGCGGTCTAAATGACTGCAGTTGGTCGTCAGAAGCTCGTCCAACGCGGCTATTGAAGTTTTGATTAGCAATTTGGTGAAACAGTGACGCTGAAGCGCTGAAGTTGAGCACTTACAAGCTTCGCCTAAAGCGATTAGTCACACATCATGTTTAGCGATCTACAGCCACCGCAACTTAGTCTCCCCCTGGCTGGCAGAACCATTGACTGTATCTAAGCACTCCACTCATAAATCACGGTTTCATGAACACAGCTGGCAAGTCACCATCTCCCAAGAAGATGAAGCAGAGAACTTTGGCCGATTGTCTATTTCCATCCTCTCCACCTCCAAGTTCACCTCCAGCACCTGTGAAGAAGAGGCAGGCGAAGCAGAAGCGCAAGGTTATTGCTATTGACTCGGATGAAAGTGACGATGTGGCACAGGATAGCGATGTTGGCGCGATCAAGTTTGAACCTGAAGTCATCGATGTCAGCGATGAAGACGATTCTCCACGCCGACCGAGTACTAAACGGCGCAAGAAATCCCTCGTTATCACAGACAGTCTGCCAGATGTAGCAGCAAGTGATGACTCGCTGGAGGATCATATTGGCATACCTACGCGATGGAAAGGGAGTAAGAAGGGGAAGAGGAAAGCAATAGCAGATTCCGATGATGAATCTCAACCTCGCAGACGAAAGTTGGTCAAGGGTGCCAGACCTCCAAGTCCTGAAGGAAGTGTCATCGATGAAGTCGATGAGAATGGTAAGCTCTATCTATTTTCCTCCTCGCGATGCTACATCTGCTACCAGACATCATCGAGTCGCGTCTTCGCGCTCGCGACAAGAAAACAACATTCCAAAAAAATCTTGAGAAGTTGAAGAGTGGGTCGATACCCCTGACGTGTGAAGTTTTATCTTATTGAATATTCTGTAAGGTCGCAAGGACAAGAAACGTTCAGGGATCAACCTTGAGCTTGAATCCTCAGAGTCGGACGCCGAGCAGTCGGAAGGCTCGGTGGTGCGACCCTTCAAGGGTGCGCGACCAGATCGTGGTCAAGAATCTGAATCCTTTAGTGGGGAACATGAGCAAACAGATGGAGACGATAACTTTATTGTTGAAGATGACGAACAAGGTGTTTCGACTATGCAACTACCCATCGCTTTCAGCATGAACACCCATCAAGATCTCGCCCATCAATTCAAGATCATCTGCCAGTTATTTGTCCATATGGCTGTTCGTTCTTCTTCTGACAGACGCCCATTCATGAAGAAGATGTTGGAAGGTCTGCTTGTCCATTGTCATTTCAAGGAAAGCGCTAATACGGAGTGCAGCGGACGAATATTTCTCTGTCCCACTTCAAGTAGCTCGACGGAAATTATCTGGGATGAAAGACTCCTTGGTCACGTCCTCGGTCTGGAAACCCCAATTCAAGAGGCCGCTTGAAAGATACCCTGACTTCGAATTAGTAAGAATGGGGTTCAGCGCTCCTCAGTGTGATGCTTGCAATCTAGGTGGGAGAATATCCACGTTACTTGGCCGAGTGAGTGGCAAGCCATATGACAAATACGATTTCGAGGTATGTATTAGCTCGTCCAATTCTGTTTTCAACAACTAATTGCAAGTAGTCCGAGTCAGAGGACGAGTCGTCATGGTCATCAGACATTGATTCTGACGATGATAGCCCAGAGTCTTCTGGAAAGCAGTTTTATCTCGGCCGCTTCTGCGCTTCTCGGACCCAGGTTTTCCACGAGTTCAGTCACTGGGAGGTAAGATATCTTCCAAGCATCGTGTTCATTGCTCGACAATTTTGAAACTAGTATCGCTTGTATCGCTCTTTGTTGCGGGAGATCGACGAAGTTCTCGACGACAATCACGGGTTTGTCCGAATCGCTTTCGCGGGGGGCGTCAAACCTCCCAAAGATATGCGAGATGCAGATAAAGTGATGGACTGGCTTGATCAGCGTGGATTAGTCGAGTTCGAATGGCAGAGAGTTCGCCAGATGATGGATAACGCGAGGAATCTTGAAATGCGTGCAAAGAGGGGAGGCGATCTGGACAACCAGGATATTTAACTTGATCATATGATACTGTATATTCGTTATCTTTGTCCACACTGTAACTTCGAGCAACGTTTACTTGAATGCTATACAAAGTACATAGGGGTGGCACACAAAAGAGGAATGTGTCCCACGGCTTGTCCTTTGCATCCTCGACTGCTGAACGATCGTGTTCATGTCGTACTCACATTACCAGCCAGGGCAGCATCCAGCGGGGACGACATATCCATATTATCACCCGGGTGCGCCAGGCGCATATGCTCACCCTCAGACTCCGGGTTATCCAGCCTACCATCAAGGCTACGCCACAGGTGTGACTGGCTATGGTGCATGGCCATATCCATACACCTATATCCCACAGCAGCCTGCACCAGCTCCTTCTCAACAGACAGCGCGGCCCACAGTACAGACGACGGCGCCTCCTGCTATAACACCCACCCCCACTCCAGTTGCCGCTACCCCGAAGGCGACCACTTTTACATCATATACCCCAACATACACCCGAGAAACCGCTCCTGCCACTACAGGTGGAGGTACTGGGCGCAGTAGAAAACAGGCCAATTTCAAGGGCCTCTTTTCCAAAGAACGTGCGTTCTGTTAGGTTCTTTGTTTTGGAAACTCTTCAGCCAGATTCCAGTGAAAAACCTCATGTATGGTTTCGGCGATGATCGTAATCCCGCCAACGACACAGTAAATGTCATGGAAGAAATACTTGTCGAGTTTATTGCAGATGTTGTGCGTATCTTCGTTTCTTGGTATTGCGTTATACAGACATGTGAGTGCCGAAACTCAAAACAAAACATTACTTGGGGCATAGTGTCAAACTGCTGGTGGTCCACAACGGAAAACACGATTGTCTATCGAAGACCTTCGTCGAGCTTTGTCGAGGTTGGCAGATGCGAAAAAGTTGGCTCGTATGGAGGAATTGTTATTCATGCAGGAGGATATCAAGCGTGCTCGGGCTCAGTTCGAAGAATCTGACATTACGCAGTCAAAGGAGTACTAGGGGAACCATTTTAGTAACGCTGTCTTAGTTTCTACATACATCGTTGTACTAGCATCTGTATTTTTGATACCATTGCACTGCAGATCCAATTATCGATGCCAACATTGGACTGGGTCTCCGCTCCCGCAACATCACTTTCTTGCAGGCATAAAGAAGCTGCCAAGACTAACAAGGTGGTGAAGTTTCGCTGAAACAGTTCGTTCTACTTGCCATGAAATGGCTACTGAGGCAAGAATATGGACCGGTTACTCTTCCATTGCATCTGCGTCTTCGTCGTTGGTTTGTTCTTCGGCTTTTTCTACAGAAGAGCCTCGTTGGGCCGTACGGCCCTGCACACCTAGGAACGTCAGTGAAACAATACGAAAATCCGTGATGTTGCTAACCTCCACTTTGTGCTAATGGCTTCGCGTGTTGTTGCAGCCACTCTTCTGATTCCCAGACTGTTGGAAGGAAGGGCTGAGAGGGGGTTGTAGTAACTTGGAGAAATGCGCGTACTAGCTCTATTCCCATCTGGAGGCTGCAAGCCCTTCATAGGCTTGGCTTGGTTGACTTTCAGCACCTTGCCCCGTAACTCATTAAGATCCATGTTGTCGATTGCATCCTGAGCATCTGTAGGTGAAGAATATGTCACAAACGCGAAACCACGATGTTTGAATTCTACGAGGAGTCAGTATGTGAATAATGTTTCATGTTTGTTTGCTTGCCTGTTGGATGTGATGGGTTGGTTGGTGCTGGAGGTAGCTGTACTTCAATGATGTCACCTGCGGTTTCAAAGCTTCGTACAGCGTGAAGTTGTCGCAAAAGACAAAGAACACCCACCAAAAGCCGAAAAATGCTCGTAGATTACCGTCTCATCCACGTCATCCCCAATGCCCCCAATGAAAATGGTCTTCTTACCCTTGGTTCCTTCTTCCATCGACTACTAACAGTTTGTGGTATTGGACCAAATTGCGATGCATTCAATTGCTTAGTCAGCGGCTTCAGAATTCAACACAGGTAAACAACTCTAGTTCAAATGATGTCACGAAGACATCCGTACGTCCGTCATCCATTACATCCGAAGATATTGATACACACCTACATAATAATGGCGACGACCTTCACTTCCTCCATCTATACGTCCTTGGTCAGAAATAATAATGCAGTCCAACATGCCATCTTGGGTATCGCACTCCAATTTCTTGTCCCTCTATCATTCCCTTTGGCAACAGCAAGACCAGTCTGTCGTGAGGCAAGGGTTGAAGTGTCATGTACCAGATTTGGAGAGCCTGGAGCGGTTAGTTTGTTTCCTGTCTTTGGGTCTTGGAATGATATTGAGGCTGATACAGGGTGCACCCCCTCACCTTCGACGCCATTGACCTATCTGGATGCCCTGGTGCCGAGTTACCAAACGGAGTAACTTCCATGGTCATCCGTTCAGAGTATGAATTACTCTTTGAACACATCTCCGCAATCGAGCGCAATTTCATCGTGCATGGGTCAGCAGGTATTGGTAAGTCGAGTTCCTTCCAGAAGCGCTGCTGCTCAATCCAACTATCCTTAGGGAAGACACATTTCTTAGCATATCTCCTCGTCAAGCGACTTCTCGCTCGTCAACCAGTAACGTACCAGGTTGACCAACTACACTCGCGCGTCATGTGCTTCACCGCAGATGGGTTTTTCACCCTTCCCGAGGAGAACAGCGAGTATCACCCCCTGTTCAAACGCGAAGATGTGTGGCACCTCATCGACAGCACGAATGAAATCCCCACCACGCACCCGAACACCGCCCATACTCAGGCGTTGATGTGGGGCACGTACGGCAAGGCCATTTTCACCACGTTTTGGCCGGACAGCCTGGGCTTCAAAGTTGAATGGTCACCTGGATATGAAGTTTCTCTTCAGCGATGGATGAAACCATGCACTTGGGACGAGATCTTTGCGATGAGGTAAAATATCATGTTAGCGTTCTTCATGATCGCTGACCCATCGCCTTTAGTGCTTTTGCTGCAAAAAAGCACGATCCAGAGGCTCTGCTATGGTCTTACACCCATTTCGGGTCCAACGCCCGCACCTGCCTGCAAGTGTCTCGCCACGCCAGCTACGCCGATTATTCCCTCAATGAGTTGGAGTGCGCTTGCGATAATTTCTGGTTCCTGCATCCCGCATTGCGCGAACAAGAAGCTCAATACAGCCGTAACCTTTTCGCCGTCCAACCTGGAGATACCCGCACAGAGCCGCTGCCCTACCCGGTATCACAGGTTGCCAGCAGGCTCCTCGCAGACGGGATCTCCTCCTTATACCCCTCTGCTGCCAATGACGCTGTCTACAACCTGCTCAACTCAGAGGACACCGAAGAGGCGGGCAAGATCTTATATCGTCAAACTGTGGTAGCGCTCATATCCAGGTTCGGAGGGGCCTTCGAGCTCAGGTGTCCCGACTCACAAGGGCATTGCCAACCAGCACACAAAGACCTGATCTTGCGTGCCAAGCTTGACCTTGCGCACAAGGGACAGCGGGCTGTGCTGCACTCAAGCTATGCATATGGCACCCAAGACGAACTTGCGGCGCTAGCCGAGAATTATCCGCACGTTCTTCACTCCCCTAAGCATGCGCTCATGCACCCAGGCATTGACGCGATCATGTTCGACGATAGCACCTCCACAGTCTGGCTTATACAGGTGGCGTATGGACCCCCGCGCCCAATATCTCCCCATGGTTTGCTCTTCCTGCTAAATACTGTGCGAGGCAGCGCCTACGAACCGTCCCCCGTCCGCCCCTGGAATCTTGTATTCATATCACGCGGGCAGGCCACCACAGACTTCTTCCAGCTAAGTGGGTCGAGAAAGATACAGTTCTTTTCCTCCGTATTCTGGGACCCACGCATCAAACCATACGTCATGCAGCTTCGCGACGCGGACAGCTCTTCAAGTAGCCCGTACGAGCAGTGGGGCTTCCCCCACAAGATCCGACGGAAGAACTCGCTCAGCCTCCCGCGGCACCTTGCAAATTCGCTGGTGGATCTGTTGCGCAGGCCGCGGCGGGGAACTGAACCAGATAGTGCAGACCAGGCGACGGCGAGGCTTTGGAGTAAGATTTTACAGACGTCGGGGGTGCCGGGAGCTCGGCTACTTGGGGATATGACGAGCGAGCAGCCGGTTGGCCCCAATGGGTTTCATATGCGAATTCCTATGGCTAATGCACAGGAAGATTAACTTGTAGAAGCTAGTGGCTATTGTAACGATTTACACAGTCAATCCCAGCATTCATACTCTGCTGCCCATGTGGAATGTGTGGATTGTGATAATTGTATTATGTATAGAACCGATGCCTGACGCGTGTACGTGTGTGATATATATGCTAAAAGACGTACTTATCGGCCTCGTAAATGAATACGAGACATTAAGTTCAACCGAGAGGCACAGCCACATACCCCAATCCAGACTTACTGGCACTTCGGAGTCAACTGTTCTTGGTAGCGCTTTCCCTCACAGCTGCCCATCATACATGCCTCCTATCACCTGCCATCAAGGCATGTCTGAATTTTGATATCTGGCAACAAGGTCCGCTCGCGTCACTGTTCAAATTCACGAAATCAGGCTACTACCAGGAGAAAACACTGCCTAATTAGATGCGGTTAGCTCTTTGTAGATCGAGCAAATTAAGCAGTGTCAGACCGATTTGTGGTGAGAAGTCACACCTCCTCTGTCGGCCTGAGAAGATACATCCTCGAAAAAAAATCAGGTTGACCATATTGCCTTGCAATCATCGCACGCCTGGATTCTTGCATCTGTTTTGGCAGCCGTTTCTTGCCGCCTGTCCTCTTCGACCGTGCCCGTCGAACCATTCTCCCCTTGAAATATCAATTAACATGCCGTATTCCGTCATGCAAACGACCACAAGTCGTCTTATATCACCCACGGCATTGAGTTTTATACGTGCGTGCAGGTGCATGCGTTGTCCAACGCTTCCCTGTGAGTATTTGTGACGGTTGCAATTTCTTATCCTTCGACAAAATCCGACTCTCCACTATCTGCTCATGTCTCCATCCACTGAATGGGACCTTGAATCCCTGGCGTCAAGCACGTCCTCGTCTCCATCTTCCTGTGACGAAGATGAAGTTAACGCTCGTGTTTCGCCTGACTGGGCGAAATATCGCTGTCACATCGAACGCAGGGGCTTCCGTCTGGACACTGTCCGCGATGTAAAAGATTATTATCAGCACCATTGCAGCAACATCGAGAAGCAAGAGCTGCATGCATATTTGTCCGGCTATCACCGCGCCCTCGCGAGGAGCGACGAAGATGCTCTTTGCAAAGACGCTGGTCTGGTGAGTCCTATAGGCTGTCAGGTGCCATCGAGATGTCACTGACCAAACCAGCGAGACAGCCTGTTCCGAGCCACCCGTTGTCTCGATGGGATGAAGGTAATGATTAAGGCGGTCCATCGGGATAGCAGGGAGCTTGACATCGTTCGGTATCTGTCTGCGCCAGCTCAACAACAGGATCCCATGAATCACTCTATACGTGAGTTTCCCAAGTATATCGTTTAACTGAATTCACAATCGAAGACATCTAGCTATCCTTGACCTCATTGATGCGCCCCAGGATGATCTATGTTTCATTGTTATGGAGGAATGGTCTCCAAACATGTTCCCAGAGGCTCCAGTTAGTCTCAGCTGCATCCTGGAAGCTTTGCGCCATTGTATAGAGGTATGGAGAGGATCTACCAAGTTTGTAAACCATGCTAACAGTTTTCCTCCAGCACATAGCATTCATGCATCGACATCGCATCGCGCACTTTGACATCTCGCCGCGCAACTTCCTCACCGATTATAATGGTCGTTATGCCTGCATAGATTATGAGCTCAGCCGCCGAATAGATGAGGTATCTTGTCCGCGGATATTATATACTCGGGGGTCGGAGGTCCCACCAGAAGCTGAACGTGGTCGGCCAAGTAACCCGTTTATGATCGATGTATGGGCACTAGGGGTTCTAATTTTCAGAGCGTGCGAGGTTCGTACTATAGCAGACTGTCTTCCCACAGAGCCAAGACTGACGCACGACTCAAATAGCTCGCTGAGTTCCATGTTCCTGAACTTATGCGTTTAGCCAAACCGATGCTTCATGAAAACCCTGACAAGCGGCCACCGGTCACTGCAGTACTGAAGGAATTTCAACGAGTACAAGCGACAATGAGAAAAACACCGTGTGGCCGTCACATCTTTCCCTAACATACCATTCTTTGGGCACGCGTTTCGAGCCCTCACATAAAATACATCGGACTTGGCAATTGGACATTCTTTAGTCAGCGTCGGGTAGGGGTAATCGTTGCAAGTATGTAGTACTAGTCATATAAACACTTCTCCTCAACGTTTACGATGTCGGATCGTCACCGCCACTAGCCACCTCCGCTTCCTCCTCCAATTTCCGTCTTTTTCTCGCTAGGTAACGTGCACGGATATCTTGCACGTCCTCTTGTGTGTTCCGCTTCAAAACCGTTCGCTGTCTTGCCTCTTCCTCGTGTGCCTCTTTCTGCTTTGACATTCGTTCACGCTCCTCTTCAAGCTGTTGCTTGATTTCCCGTGCGCGACGTTCGTTGATTTCTCTCCGACTTGCTGCTGTTCCTACTGCCTGGTGAGCTTGGACCTCACTCGTCCCGGCAGTTTGCTTCGAGATCTGGAGCCCAAGTCGTCGTGTGTTGGGAGCAGATAAGTTTAAGCCAGCAGAGAGCAATTCTCGCTTGTCGACGATTTGATTATCGTCGTTGAGCTCGACGTCTTTGCCTTGCTCTCTAGCTAATTGCGCAAGCTGAAGGTCTGATTTTGGTGTCAATTCCGGAGGCTTGGTAATAGTTAGATTTGGAACAGGTCCTCGTGGACCAATGACGCGTTTAGTCTCCGTTGCTGCCACCGCCTCTTCGTGCTGTTGTTCTGAGTCTTCCAGGAGTTTACGGTAGAAATGGGCCATGCCAGTCGGTGCTCCCTTCTGTTTCTTTTTGTCAGCCTCTAAGGCAGAAATAAGTAATAAGTTTTGTTATCGTTGCAATCGAACATACCTTCTCTCTGTCGCTCTTCCTCCTCCGCTCTCCGGACCTCAGCCATTTGATCCTTGTATGCCTGAGTGACGAAGGCCTCCTTGTCGGCGAACTCGTCCCCTTCGGCTTCCCTTTCTCGTTGCATCATCTTCTCCTCTGCACGTAAATGGTCCAGACGTCGTGTGGCAGCCGAAGTTAGAAGGCCTTCGATGTACTTGGGCTACATAACATTATTGGCAAACTACTTCGAGGCTACATGGATGAATATAAGCGCACCTTTCGTCGTTTGGAATCAACCTCTTTCGCCTCCTTCTGCTTGAGCTTAACCTCTTGCATCCTATCCCAAACTTCATCATACTGATACACCGTAGCATCAACCTTCATCTCCTGCTCCATGCGTTTCCTCGCGGCCTTTGAAGATTCGACATTCTGAGCTAATAGTTTCTTGTTTGCTGCTGCAGTCTTATTATCGGACAGAGTTGGAGCAGCGTCAACATGGTCGTCATCACCGAGGGATGCAAATGCTGCTGGTTTCTTGAGAGGTGGTGCCGCGCCGACTGGCTTCGCAGTCTTGTTTGGGAGGGAAAAGGAGAGCTTCATGAAATGTTGGGTTATGTAAGCCTGTTAGAGCTGTTTGATAAAGTTCTTTCGACTTGAATACAACGTTATGGCTCAAAGTGCGAACGACCGCCGGCGGATAAATGGACCAGAAGAAAGCTTTCCGCCCGTATTCGATGATGACGACGACGATATCAAGTTGAAAACGCAGCGCTGTCGGGCACCTGGTGATATCAGGCCAATATGTCAGTGCCTTGTGCGCTTTTGTCAGATGACGCTGATTTTTTGACAGTCCTCCAGCCAGGTCTAATAAGCCAGGCAAATGGATCTGCATATATCGAGACAGAGAAAACCAAAATTGCATGTGCTGTGTACGTTCGAGACCACTTGTAGCCTTCATCAGGCGCACCTTTTCTGAGTATCGTCACAGGTATGGACCACGGCAGTCTAAAACTACCACCTACAGCGAAAAGGGTCGGCTGAACGTTGAAGTCAAATTCACACCTTTCTCGTGTACTCGTCGAAGGGCCCCGATGCGCGTAAGTTGTACCTAAACCATGCACTTACCGTATTGAATGTCATAGGCCCCTCAAGGACGCCGAGGATAGATCCATTGGTGTATCAATACATCAAGCAATCGTATCATCAATACGCCTGGAGTTATTCCCAAAGTCGACCATTGATGTTTTTATCACGATCATCGAGAACGATGGAATTGAAGGTTGTATCGCATCTGGATCATTAGCTGCAAGTACTGCACTTGCTGATGCCGGAATTGAAATGCTGGGGCTCGTTGCATCATGCTCTGCTGTACGTGATGCTCTTTCCTGTTTACAATTCAGCTTATATTTGATTTTGCAGGCCATCGTCGGAGATGACATCCAACTTGATCCAAGCGAGGCCGAAGCACGGGCATCCAGTGGTACTGTAATACTTGCTTGTATGCCGGCTTTGGACAGTATCACCAGCATCTGGCAGTCGGGACAGATGACCGCTGACATGTCTTTGAAGGTAATACTCTCCGACTAATCACAGCAACAGCTAACGAGCTACCACAGTGCATGGAGCAATGCCACGAGCGGTGTATTGATATTCATTCGATAGTTGCACAGTCTCTACTTGAACACAGGAAACCCAATTGACAGCCTTCGGTCTCCGAGGTGCATTGTGACTTTTCGCACATCAGCGTCAGCCGTTCCACATGGTCTTCGAACTTGTTTGCCAGATCGACGTCGGATTTTCAGTTTCTGACTACATAGAACGGTTCTAACTTCGCAAGAACAGTTCCGAGCCGTTCGTTTGTCCCATGTAGTAATGAACAACACAGCAGTGTGAACCATACCCACCGAGTGGTCTTATTTCTACGTGGCGTCTTTGATGCGCATGTATTTACACAAAGTTTTACTTGTGGACAATTCCTCGGATGAGCTTCCCAAGTAAGTGTATTACATATGAGATTCTCGGGTCCACACACGTCCACACGAGTTAGAATCGAAGGTTTATGTCACGAGCTTGTAGTCTTTTCTCAGCCGCGACGACCAACGCTGAAAGTTTCACGACTCGTTTCAGACGGCAGCAGTCTTTCCTGTTCACGCTCACTAAGTCAACCGAACCTTCTTTTGATGCCGGAGTTGCTCTATGACGATGATCTTTCCCCGCCTGCCTCTCTCAAATCATCGGGGGAGCACCACCGTCTAACCTTCGCTTCAGCACGCGCTTCTAATGACTCGTCAGACTCACTGCGGAACTTGGAGCTCTCGGAGGGACCTATGTCAGAGAGAGGGCGGCCAAGGTCTTACTCGATGTCAGGCTTTGACTTCCAGCGCGACCTATTACCCTTGAGCGCAAGTATGAGTGAACCGGATACTACCTCATTCGGGGAAACTGGGGAGAAGAATATCACTTTGTTACATGGTAAGTGATCCTCCTGGCAACCTGGCGTAATACAAGATGTTTACAGCACACAAAAGGCATTGGACTCATCGTCGGCTCTCAAGTCAGTTCACTTCTCTGATGCCATACCCGCATACCTGATATATTCTTTGGAAGATTGGATCAGGAATCTTGTGAGTAGACCAACCAGACAGCCTCAAACCCCAATTTGCAACTCTTGGTTTAGC
>QFEX01000546.1:38254-58570 GCA_003316505.1 Suillus alpinus
CGGAGCACCAGCCACTCCCTGATCGTGGAAAGGTGAGAATTAACGAAGGTGATGCATGGTAAGTTCTTGGTTCTCGGAGCTGCGGTTTTGTCTGAGGTACATACTATGTAAGTGCACTCATGTACAACCATCGCACAGAGAAGACACGTGTCGATGTTGTCGACCTCGATCCATATGGCACTGCTGCGCCTTTCATTGATGGAGCTGTTCAATGCGTCAACGACGGAGGCAAGTCAATCTAAATGTATGCTTTACGCCGAGGATTCACAGACACCTCACAGGACTCCTGTGTGTCACATGTACAGACTTGTCAGTTCTGGCGACGACAAATTACCCTGAAAAGTGGTACGTACTTGGGCCTGCATATAACTGACAAATGTTCATTGGATGGGCTGTAAAGTTTCTCAAATTACGGTGGCATTCCTGTCAAAGCGGAATACTGCCATGAGGCAGTATGTGGCATCCTCACGATCGAGTTAACTCTCACTGACATCCCTGAAGGCTCTTAGACTCGTGTTAAACACATTGTCAACTTCCGCGGGCCGGTACGGAAGATACATTGAACCCCTTCTGTGCCTTTCTATCGATTTTTACGTTCGCCTCTTCGTCCGCATTCACTCTGCGCCTATAGAAGTCAAAAAGGCTGCTAGGCAAGTTGCGTTATGTCATGATGTTAACATATCATCATGCATCTTGTTCCTAGCAAAACAGCGATGTATTACATATGCCAAGGTTGCCAGTCATTCTACGAGCAGCCGTTGGGCCGAATGGTCGAAAAGGTTCATGAACGTTCCGGCAACGTAAACCTCCTGTTCAAAACTCAATCAGGCCCCCCTGTCCCACAAAAATGCACTGAATGTGGTTCGGCGCTGCATGTGAGTAGATTTGACTCGGATCAAGGGTTAGGATCATGTTGTTGCAGGTCGCAGGCCCGATGTGGTCGGGTCCGTTACACAATAATGTGTTCATTTCAAAAGTGCTTGAGCACTTGGGGGGAAACCAAGATAAATATGGTACCGCAGTCCGCATGAAGGGCATGCTGACAGTGGCCAATGAGGTACGATCGGAACTGTATCTATACCACTGACAACTCATCTCCGACCTTTTAGGAGTTGCACGTCCCATTCTACTTTACCCCATCCCGAATAGCTGGCTTCTTCCATTCAGTTTGTCCCCCTTTGGATGACGTGGCGTATGTCGTTATCTCTGAGATGAACTATCATGCGCTGAAGATCATTTTAGGTCTGCTCTGCTGAATGCCGGACACCATGTATCACGTTCACATGCTTTAGCTGGCTCTCTGAAGACCGGCGCAACACGTCAAGATGTGCATGATGTCTTCAGGTCCTGGGTGAAGAAGCACCCCGTGAGAATGGACAAGGTTTCTGAGACCTCTCTCGCAAGACAATTACTCACAAAGGAAGCAAGGCAAGTGCTGTCTAAGGCACATATCCTCCCAAGTTGATCACAATCCGCAGGACGGAGGCCAATTTCACCAGACACGCTCGATCAGTCACGCAAGCATCAAAAATAAAGCTCGTCCGTTATCAGCAGAACCCAGCGCCAAACTGGGGGCCCGGTACGAAAGCAGACTCCGGAACGAAGCGCAAGCGCGAAGAGGGAGATGAATAGCGTGAATAAATCTAGCATGCACCTCATCGGTACAGCAAATATGCATTGAATCAAGGTACATGTGTGTGTATGGTAATGCCAATAACGTTAAGTAAAATCCGAAATAGAGAGAGAGAGTGGGGTATCATGCCGAGATCTCGATAGTTGGAATAGACTTGAGCGCCGCGTTCTTGCTCGAAAATCCTGTTTGCTTCTTGACGGCAAGCCAAGAGTGCTGAAGTAGCTCACCAGCGCTTGGACGAGCTGAATGATTGAGATCAAACGTCTTTGTAAGGAAGTCCTGAGCCTCTGAAGAAATATCTGATGGTATAGCAGGTTTCGCGGATTGACCAATCTGTACGAACGTCCATGAGAGCACGGCCAACAAAAAAGGAATCACCGACCTTGAAAATCGCCTGCATCTGGGTAAGTTGTGCCCACGGATGTTCACCAGTCAACATCTCGACAACCAAGCATCCCACACTCCAGATATCGGCAGCCGATGAATGCGCGGTCTGTTTCACTACCTCCGGTGCCATCCAGAACACCGACCCTTGCAATGACGGCCGGTTCATTCTTTTTCCTGTGAGAAGGTCTGACAAACGCCGCACGTATATCAATGTAAAGGCCGCAATGTCATAATGAAACAACTCACTGCCGTCAACTTTCTTCGAGATGCCAAAGTCTGAGATCTTAATGCCCCCCTTGTTGTCAACGAGAATGTTTGCACCTTTGATGTCGCGATGTATGATGTCTCGTTCGTGGAGATAGTTGAGACCCTGCAAGATTTGTCTTACAAAGTTCTTGACGAGTGGTTCCTCGAACGCGCCGTAGCTACGCAACAATGCAGTGACGGAACCTCCAGGGACGTATTCCAAAAAGATGTTGAGAAAATTGTCGTCGACCGAGGAATCTGTTGTTTTTCCGTGCGTGAGTTTTTGGTGACAGATTGCAAACAGCGTGGAATGGCGGAGCGGACTTACAGAGGTATTGGACGATATTTGGGTGCGACAGATCTTTGAGAAGGTCGATCTCTCGCTCCAAAGCACTGAGCATGTTCTTCTTGCGTTCCTCATTTGGAGCTGACCCTCTTGGTAGCTCCACTTGCTTCACCGCCATCAGAAGACCGTTTACAGCATCCATGCCCAGATAGACTTTTCCAAATGACCCAGCGCCGATGAGTGCACCCTTAATCCACTTGCCTAAAATAGCTCAAGTTATCGCGCATACATTCGAGATTGTTTTTTTGACTTACCACCGCTAGAATTCATCGCCTGGCCAGTCTCGTCTTCCTCTTCAACATCCTCGCTCTCATCCTCATCATCATCGTCCTCCTCGAGCACGGTATCGCCCTCCGAAAGACTAATAACATCATCGATATCAGGTTCCACCTTCGTCCAGTCTTCAGCGCCTTCAACGCCCATGTCAACCGCCATACTCTGTCTCCGATTCTCCACTTCAGCAGTGATCTCATCCACAGTCAATAAACTGGCAGTATCCGACCGATCATGCTTGCTCCTCAACTCAGTCATGAAACTCATTCGTTTAGACGCATTCGAGTTCGACCTCGGGCGGAGAGGACCAGTAAGGTCTTCCATGGACTCCGAAAGCGATATCGAAGGGAACGTCACAGGAGGGAGCAATTGAGGTTTCGAATCGTACGAAGAGAGCTTCTCGACGTCATCTCCAGTCAAGATTACCGATCGTCCGTCTTCAGTGGATATCGACACTCGTGGAGGGTCCTCGCCAATCGAAGGTGCTGCCAGAGACCGTGTGTCCGGTATCGTCGAACTAGTAGAGATTGTAGAGTTCCGTTTGGAAGACAGTGTTCGTGAGGGTGACATCGAGCGCTGTCCCGATCCTGAACCTTGCGTGCTCGTGCTGAATCGCGAAGGAAGGGGTGGAGTGAGGGATACCGTACTGTGCCTCTTCTCTCCACTTACGCTCGAAGCCCGAAGCATCATGCTGTGCCGTGCATTCCGCAACATTTTCCTGTCTGTGAACGGGAAGTATTCCGTCAAATGCGTCGTGATCAGCTCGCTCGGCGGACGCTGGCCGAAGAAGTTGCGCAGCTTTGAAGGCTTCTTGGCGGAATTTACAGATGGGAGCGGGTGTTTCGGCTGGCCTTGTGTGGGTGATGCACTAGGATCGAGAGCTTTTTCCGGGTCGCGCACGCCAAGGCCGCTGAGGACGCTGATCGTACTTGCCCGTTTGATGGCGCGTGCTTTCTGACCCTGCGAATCATCAATACTTAGGATCATGTCAGCATCAAGCTCATGATCGGATTCAGAAGGCCTTGGTTGGATACCGGGGGAAGTGGGACTGATGTTTCGAGGAGGGTTTTCTCCGAATATTCGCTGGAGATCTTTAGAACGTTTTGTGCGTCCGCTCTTGCGGAGCGTTAGGCCGCGTTCTTTGACTGGGTCATCGGAGGAGCTGTGGCATACTGCTAGTAGTTCTGCTTCGGAGAGTGGTTTCCCTTGGATATAGATGTCAGATTTTGAAAGAAATATAAGAGATGGAGGAATCAAACCTGAGTCGTTGGTTTCGTCCCAGTCGAGATATACGGACCATCCGTCTACGCTCAGTCCACCATCATCTGTCTCGACGCGGCTCATGACGTCGTTCCTCCGCGAAGAGCCCACCTTGTCAGCTTTCTTGAGTACCTTCTCCATCACCTCAATACCGCCCGCGCAATCAGCGACATCAACGGTATAATACCGCTGTTCTTCTGGCATGGAAAATCTAACCAGTTTACGACGGAGGGTATCCAATGCGGGATTCTGAGCGGGAGGGTTGAACGGACCACGTCCGACTGCAAATGCTGGGGGTGACGACGATCCTGATGATGAAGCTGAGGCTTGCCCTTGGAATGACTCGACGATGGGGGAAAGCGCAAGCCCGTTTTGAGCGGGGGCCTGCAAGGATGCAGGCGCCTGCACAGACGCATATGGATGAGCACTTGTTCCAGTCGTCGACGGCCTGGGAGGAAGTTTCGAATTGGTGGGCGTAGGCGCGAGAGGGGAAGGAACGCCATTATAGGATACATTCCTGTTATGCGCAACGTTGGCGGAACGTTGGGATGATCGCGACCCCAGAGGAGATGGTGATTGAATGGAAGGTTTGATTGGGGATGGGCCTGATCGGGGATCTGGGGGTAAGCCAAAAGACCGGCTGATGGACTGAGTTGGAGTTGTGAGCATGTTGGAGGGAGTGGGGGTGGGGGCTGGTGGGAGGGGTGAGTTGGCGTAGTTGGTTGCGTCTGTTTGGTTGGGCGCGCGCGTACGTGGGCCGATGACGGTGCGTGAGCTTCCGCGTGGTGGCTGAGGTGGTTGTCCCCTTGGTACGGGAGGAAGGGGTGGCAACGAAGGGCGTGGAGTGTAACTGTTTGGTGTAGTGGACTGCGGGGGCGGGCCGATTTGGGGGAGTGGGCGGATGGTGGGAGGGTTGCGTATGGAGTCACCCGACTGAGGTTCTCGAATGATGCGGGGAAGATCAGGACGTCCTGAACTGGGAGACAGCACGAGTGGAGCAGGTCTGTTGCTATCGAGACGCTTGTGGGTGCGAGATGAGGGTGAGGGATCTCTGGAACTGCACACTTCCCGTGAGCTTGTACGTGAATGTGAGTGATCGGCGCCGTTTGTTCTGGGAGGCTCTCTTGGAGATTCGAGGTGACGCGCGTCAATAGAACCCATGAAAGCCCTCGCGTGGGCGATAGCAGACACAGAAGGAAGGGTATTCCGCGGTGAACACTTAGATCTCAAATTCTTGACACTATTCACGATGCGGAGCCTGTCTCCGATACTTGCAATGCCCATCTCTTTGAGGGTATCCTGGTCTAGCTCTAATAAGATATCACCACGAATATCATTATTTTTGAAGGTGCCGATATGTGCACCACACTTTGTATCTGCGAGCCATCGTGCGACATGGGCGTCATTCCAGGTGCGCAAGAAATCTGAAAAGGTTGTGCCGGGGGGCGGGTCGAGAATGCAGCTGGCGCCGATACCTGACATTGGTGTTACTGGGAAGGAGGAGACTTGGGTTCGTGGTGAGGTTATGTTGATGAAAGAACGGGAGTGGTTGTCTGTATGCAAAGGGCGGGCGGCAGTTGGAGATGTTGGGGATGGAGAAGATTTAGAATGGGCAATGTCTAGTGTAGGCAGGTTACTGGCGGTAATGGCAGCCATCAGTGATGGGTGGTGCTATTTCAAGGTAGACAAGTTCCGGGGAGTCAAGAAAGCAGCAAGTCGAATTGACCGGGGTATAGGAAATTGATACTGCCGGACAGCTGGCCAAGAGGATAAAGTCAGGCAGTGAATTAGAGACAGCGGCAGAAACTGGAGCGTACTGAGGGCACCGCGGATATTGTAGGCTGTGATGGCGCCTGTCGATCACAATCTCTATTACCGGATGAGAAATCTGCGTGAACGTCGTCGTAAGTGGTCTACAGCAAACTAAGCAGTGCTAGCGAGCAACTGGCAGTACGATGTTCAAAGTTTAACGTTAACAGCCTTCTCATCCAACAAGCGGTACGGTGTGGCGGTGCAATCGTCCATGTTAGTCAGTAGTACTCGAGTAAGACAAGTCTCATTATCTTGTAGTATTAAGTATTCCATGATGTAGCTCGTGGGATTAGATACGATCTGTTGACGAGTTGTAAGATTGGTTGTATTGTTAGATCCTTCACACAGAACGACGCCCAGGACCGGATGCCTGTCACCTTGCATGCTGCCCCTACCGCGGAGGATGAATTTGTCATGGAACGGGAACGGAATAATGACGGAACAAACGAGGATGACCCACTGCAGCGACTGACTGTGACCTGGCAAACCAAACCTTGGCATGATCGACCCGACCGGTGTCAAGTTACAACCTGTCACTACGGCCTAGATTGAATGTTCATTCATTGTCTGATAGTACCTGGTCCCACGTTGGACATAGGGAACCGAACCAACCAGGTTACCGTGCAGTGCCCTGCAAACCCGGTCAGGACCATCTTTGCCGTTAACAGTGCCGAAATGGGAATTATTGATAGAGATGATATTTCGTGCGTGTCCGACGGCGTGCTTCCGGCCGCTTACTTCGAATTCTTGAAGAACTTGTCTCGCGTGCTTATTCGTATAACGTGTTTTTTTTCTCGTCTGTCTCTTCCTGGACCCCCAACTCCACCCCCCAATTCTATATATCATCCCTGTCATAATATTTGCCAGCCTATTTTACCTAGGCTCTCCCCTGGAAGAACGTAGTCCAAGATGCGGTTCCTAGCCGCCCTTGCTTCCTCACTATGTTTTTCTTCCCTTGCATCAGCTTCCCCTTATCGTCCAGACCTCACAAGCTACAACCTCAATGTAAACCAGTCCGCCCAGTACCCTACAGATTATTCTACTACAAGGTCAAACACAACCTACACCCTCTCTCCACAGAACTGGCGCGCAATCCCATTCTACACCGTCCTCCTCGACAAGTTCGCAGATGGTGATCCTTCAAATAATCAGTTTTTTGGCTCTCCTTATGAATGGGATTGGAGAGAGACCCAGTTACGTTTCGGTGGTGATCTCAAGGGTCTAGCCACAAAATTGGACTATATCCAAGGTATGGGCATGAAGGGTATATATCTCTCAGGTACAATATTCTTGAACATGATGTGGCAAGCCGATAGTATGTCCTACTCTCTCCTTTACTACAAAATAAATAAATTTACTCACTTCCTCTAGGTTATTCTCCCCTTGACTTCTCCGTCTTGGACCCTCACTGGGGTACTATTAATGATTGGGTAAACTTCATCGATACTGTACACGCACGCGGCATGTATATCATGTTGGATTTCACCGTCGGCACTTTATCCGACCTTCTCGGCTTTCAAGGGTATGTTCAACGTATCAACACAGTACAGCCACTCACACACAACGTTACCCAGATTTCTCAATGTCAGCGCACCGTTCTCTCTTAATGAGTATTCTGCCCTCTACAAAAACCCAAACTATATCCCGTGGGGATTTGAGCAGTATGCTGATTTTTCCGTAAGTAGTTATTTCCGTTTGCCTCATGCCCGAAGCCGGCTCAAATAAGATCCCCTCCATGCGGTAGGTCATCAATCAGCGTAACCAATCTTGTCAGCTTCCCGTCTTTTGGCAAGATGATGGAACAATTCAGCCTGTAACGGGCTATGATGGCTGTTACGAGTCTGATTTTGATCATTATGGTGACATGGAAGCCTTTGGTGTTCACCCGGACTGGCAGCGTCAGCTCTCCAAATTTGCCTCCGTACAGGACCGTCTCCGTGAATGGAAGCCTACCGTTATGGAAAAACTCACTTCCTTTTCCTGCTTGACCATCACAGCCCTTGATATTGATGCCATTCGTGTCGACAAGTCCACACAGGTGTCCGTAGACGGCATGACCGCTTGGGCAACCGCAACTCGTGCTTGCGCTACTAATCTTGGAAAGAAGAACTTTTATATCACCGGTGAAGTTACTGGCGGTGATACCTTTGGGTCGCTATACATGTCAGTGGCCATTTCAGTGGTCGGCGACATGAATTGAATACCGTTTACAGGGGACGTGGCCGTACGCCGACTATGCTGCCCCCGGGATTCCTCCAGGCCGCCAACTTGACAGAATCGGAAAACCAGTATTTCTTACGTCAACAATCGTCGAATAACCTTGATGGCTATGCGTTCCATTATTCAATCTATCGCTCCCTCACGCGTTTCCTCGGAATGGACGGAAACTTGGCGGTGGCGTACGATCTGGACTCGAACTTTGTCACCGCTTGGAATCAAATGTTCGTAAACAACGACTTCTTGAATCCAAACACTGGCCTCTTTGATCCGAAACATTTATTCGGAACGAGCAATTTCGATGTTTTCCGTTGGCCCAGTTTGGCGAATGGCACATTGAGATCCGCATTGGCCTCTTATATCACGTACCTGGTCATGCCAGGGGTTCCATTGGTACGAACTCTACTCGAACGTTTGTCATTGCAGTGCTTACCTTTTACAGGTCTACTATGGCGAGGAGCAGAATTTCTATCTGTACGACTCCACTGCTTCAAACTATCTCTTCGGGTGGGTCACTAACGCCTTGAAGTGATTGTTTTTCTCACACTCCTCCTCAGTCGTCAGGCTATGATGAGCAACAAAGCTTGGCAGCATCACGGATGCTACAAACTTGGCTCCGCCCAGTACTTCAACATGCCCCTTGAGTCCGCCCTAACGGGGTGTATCGATGATTGGAACTCACTCGATCATTTTGATCCCACAATGGACATGCGCCGCCTCCTAAAACATTTTATGTACCTGCGGAGCACCTACAACGCCCTACAAGACGGTTTCGACCTCGTACAGCGGGGAAACTGGACCTACTTCGTCGAATTCCCAGGTTCAAACGACACCGCATCGGAAATGGGCCTCTGGTCCGTGTCCCGTGCGGGGATTACGGGCGTGCAGAACCTGACAGGGCAGCACACTGACCAGGTCTGGTTATTGTTCTCCAACCAGAACGACTCGCAGACGTTTTCGCATGATTGCAGCGGTCCGCTGTGGATATCGTCGCCGTATCAGGGTGGGACGACGGTGAAGAACTTGCTTGCTCCGTATGAAAACTATACGCTCGTGGACTCGGGGTCGTCGTATTATGGTAATGGGACACCGTGGTATGGGTGTCTTCAGACTGTGGACATGAACACGTTCGGCATCAAGGCCTTGGTCCCTATAGCCGAGTGGCTCCCCGCTCCCCCTATGCTCACGAGATTCCTGCCCGGGCATGACGCACGCATCGAAGTCACGCGGGGCGACCCAAACGCCACGGTAGTAAACCTATGGTTGGAATTCAATATGGAAATGTTGTGTAATAACGTCACGCAGAGTTTGACGTTCAATATGTCGTCTTCTGGCATTGGTGGGCAGCCTACGCTCGACCCGACTACGGTGGTGTGCGCTGCGGTCACGAATCCTGTCATGTCGCCCATTGTGGGAACTCCGTACTCGCAGTGGTCGTGGTCTGGTACTCTGACCAACGTTTCGGATGGAATTTTGGAGATTATCCTTAATAATCCAGCATCGTTAGATGGGACGGTGTCTACTGGGGTATGTTTATTTCTTTTTTGTGTTTCGTTGTGTTTGGCTCATGTTTTTGCAGACCGTCGATCATCTCCTGCTGCGGAAGGGCGAAGCCAACAACATTATGGTGTTCCCCGAGTCCGATTACGATAACGAAGCATTCAAATATGCTGACGGTCAGTACACGTTCACGCACCATGCCTATGGGTCGGACATGTTCAGGTACACGGGCAACTACGGACAGAGTTGGTCGAATTGGACGAGCTGGGAGAATGTTACGACCATAGACTCTGCTGTCCTCAGCAATTCTGATACTTTCTGGTCGGGCCAACATATCATGGTGCAATGTGAGTCTTCATAGTGCTACTGTTTTTTTCTGTTGTTGACATTGCTGTAGATTGGAGTGGCGTCGCAACCACTGCCAGCGTCGTCGTGCATGCCGATCTGAACTACAAGCAGCAGCGCCGTGTTCCCCAGTTCCTCGCTCGGGGTCCTTTCAACGACTGGGGCTATGATCAGGGTATCTCCAATATGATGAACCAAATTGGTGATGGTACTTGGGAGCTCGAAATCATGGCTGCATGGCCAACCTATGTGCAGCTCAACGTGTTTGGATACGATGACTACTACTACGGTGACACGGACGCCGACGGCGTTATGGATCGGCTACCACCGAACAGCATTGCGCCCAATTATCTGAACATGTCGGCACCACCTTATCCTGCGCTCGCGTGGGCATTAGTCGTTAATGATGCTACAATGTCGTGGACTCTTGAGCCTCGTGGCCAGGCTTCCGTCGGCGCCATCATGTACGGACTTCTTTGCTCTATCTCCCTCATTTCCGGAATTCTCGCAGTCATCATTTTCATGTACTCTTTCTACGGTATCCGCCACAACCGGTATGGTGTACAGACGAACTCGGGCGCAAGCAAGTATTTCCCTATCATCGGAACGCTTGGCAATAAGTCGACTGCAGACTTCAAGGAGAGCGCGACTCCCATCACGGAAAAATTCTTTGGGAGCAAGCCCAATGCGGAAATTATAGGATGGCCAGAAGACAAGAACAAGCGGCGCAAGGTCCTCATCGCGACGCTCGAGTATGAGATCATTGACTGGAAGCTCAAAGTCAAGATCGGAGGTCTCGGTGTGATGTCGTCGCTCATGGGGAAAGCTATGACGGACGTTGACATGATCTGGGTCATTCCAAAAGTCAAGGACCTTGATTACCCCGCTGGTGAACCTGCAGAGCCCATTGAGGTGGTCATCTTCAACGAGCCCTACCTTATCGAAGTGGAGACGCACGTGTTGGACAACATCACCTATGTTATCCTCGACAGCCCCGTTTTCCGTGCACAGACCAAGTCGGACCCCTACCCAGCCCGCATGGACGATCTCAGTTCCGCCATCTTCTACTCTACATGGAACCAAGCCATCGCAACTACCATCCGCCGATTCCCCGTCATCGACATATACCACGTCAACGACTACCACGGCGCGCTCGCTCCGATATACCTCCTGCCCAAAGTAGTACCCGTCTGTCTCTCGTTGCATAATGCCGAGTTCCAGGGTCTGTGGCCACTTCGAACAAAGGAAGAAATGAAAGAAGTCTGCTCCGCGTTCAACATCAGCAAAGAGCACTGCACGAAATACGTCCAGTTCGGAAACACGTTCAACCTGCTTCACGCCGCTGCATCATTCATTAGTGTTCATCAAAAGAGTATCGGTGTCGCTGGTGTGTCGGACAAGTATGGGAAGCGAAGTTGGGCACGTTACCCTGCTCTGTGGACCCTCAAACACGTCGATTCGCTGCCTAATCCTGATCCTACGGATATTGCGGCTTTGGACGAGAATCCTGTGGCTATTCGTGATATTCAGATTGATGAGGCTGCTGAGGCGCAGCGCCCGGAGATGAAGAGGCAGGCTCAGGAATGGGCAGGCATCAAGCAGGATCCCGACTCTGACATGTTTGTGTTCGTTGGTCGCTGGTCTAAGCAGAAAGGTGTCGACCTTATCGCGGATGTTATGCCATCGCTGTGAGTGCGTTTTCTGATGTAGTGGTACTTGCTCCTGACAAGACCCCTCACAGCCTGGAAAAACGCCCGTCCATACAGTTGATTTGCGTCGGACCTGTCATCGATCTTTATGGTCGGTTCGCTGCGGAGAAACTTGCTCGGTTGATGGAGATGTACCCTGATCGCGTTTTCTCGAAACCGGAGTTTACTGCGCTTCCGCCTTATCTGTTTAGTGGTGCTGATTTCGCTTTGATTCCTTCTCGCGATGAACCATTCGGATTGGTCGCTGTCGAATTCGGCAGGAAAGGTGCCCTTGGTGTTGGTAGTCGACTTGGTGGTCTTGGGTTGATGCCTGGATGGGTGAGTGCTTAGCGTCGTCCTCTTTGAGCGGAATCTAACGTGCTTCTGCTCGTAGTGGTTCCCTGTGGAATCTACCTCGACAGCCCATATGTTGTCTCAGCTTTCGAAGACGATCAAATTAGCGTTGAAGTCCACAGAGGAAGAAAGAGCCATACTTCGTGCTCGGTCAGCCGTCCAGCGTTTCCCGGTCGTCGAATGGCGTCAGCGGATGGAAGACATGCACCGAAGGAGTATCTTCATGAGCCGAAAGCTAGCTGGTTCGAACGCTTGGCGAGAGTCGGACTGCGGCAGTGAGCCTTCTCAGGCGATGGCGGAAGTAGAAGATTGGAACCCTGTAAATCAAGGACTGCCTGTTCAACCTGACTGGGACGCCCAGAGTGCCATGTCATCCCCGAGAATGATCCCTAGTTCTCCTGGACAGTGGAGCCAGGTCTCGACGCCCAACGATGAGAGCTTCCTGACGGCGCCACCTCGTTTCGGTGTCAACCGCGACTCGTCGTACACATCGGATACTTCTGACGATGAACATTCACGGCATAGTTTCGCGACTAGTAGTCGGCCTGGGTACAGTGACTTCTTGGAGAAAGCGAACAAGACCATTGCACAAGACCATCGGCATGCGCCAGACCCTTTCCTGAGTGTGACGCCGCCTACAAAACCGTTTGGGTCGCACTCTCGAGTGGCCTCGATGGAGTCCATCGGCAGCATTGTTGAAGAAAAATCTAACTCGCCGTTGAACAAGGCTATTGCGACGGTGCGTATCTCGACAATTTTGGTGGATGCTGTCAGCTGACTCACATCCCTTTAGTTCACGGATTCCGATGGTGGTGTTGCCTCAGAGTTCGTGCAAAAGCTTCAAGCATTGAACTCGGATAACTCCAAGGGCGAACTCTCTATCGAGAAGTACCTTGTCAAGTCTGAGGAGGCCTTCTTCGAACGTGTGAGACGAGACAAGCTGTCCAGTGCAGCCAGTTACATTTCCTCGCACCGAGAGTCTGTCTGGAGCATGCCTGGCACTCTCACAATCAACGAGCAGCACTCCCGTCCGACATGTAAGTGTACCCTTCTTGTGGACGTGCATCGTTACTAACACCACGCATACAGCCCCAAGAACACCTAGCCTTAACCCATTCAATCCAGAACCGGAATTTGACAGCAACCTTGTGATCATGAACAGAGTCCAAATTGCCATGGCTCGACAATATGGAGGTTGGCCGTTGTATACTATCATCATTGCTCTCGGCCAGGTAAGACCTTTCATTTTTGATCCTCATCCGTTAGCTCACGTTTTTTCTCAAGATGCTTGCTGCAAACAGTTACCAAATGACCTTGCTCACTGGTCAAAACTACCAGGACAACCTCCAGCTATATGTTCTCAGCGCTGTATTCTTAGCTTCCTCTTTCGTATGGTATACGATGTTCCGCTTGAAGCCTTCTGTCTACGTTCTTTCTGCTCCCTGGCTCTTCTATGGCATAGCATTCTTTTTGATTGGCCTTCCCTCACTGTCATCGAAGCTTCAAGTGACTCATACCATCTTGTCGGACATTGCCACTTGGTCGTATGCTGTCGCCTCTGCTGCTGCTTTCATTTTCTTCGGTTTGAACTTTGGAGAGGAAGCGGTTCGTCATTTCTTGATGCCTCCTGTATGCAGCTGATTGTTGTTCTTTAGGGTGCCGCTACTGAAGTCTGGACGCTGCGCGCTTGCATCGTACAAGGTTCTCAACAGATCTGGGTGGCTGCCCTGTGGTACTGGGGTAGCACACTGAACACCGCGAAGCCTGGAAGTCTTACGCCTTGGTGGATTGTCCTTATCTTGTGGCCACTCTCAATCATGTCGTTTGGGTTTGCATACTTGATGTTGTACGGACTGCCAGGTAAGTCCTATCTGAGCTCTCACATAGGATAATACCAACTACGAGACAGAGTACTACCGACAAACTCCTCCGAAAGTTCCCAACTTCCTCAGGACTCTCTTCCGAAGGAAACTAGTTCTTTGGTAGGCTTTTCGTGCCCGCGGCAAAGTTGACGATGCTGATACTCTACACAAGGTTCCTCGCATCTGAAATCTTACGTGATTATTGGCTCAGCGGGGTACGTTAGGTCCGGTGCTTTGATATCTTTAGTTCTAACATTATTGCAGCCCTACGGTCGCAACTGGGGTTTCCTGTGGAGTGTTCCGATCCCCAAGTGGGCGATTATGCTTCTGATCATCTTCTTTTTCGTCGGTGTCTGGGCTCTCATGCTCTATATCCTCACGTCCTTGAGTAAGACGCATACTTGGTTGTTGCCCGTGTTCGCTGTCGGCCTCGGTGCTCCAAGATGGTGTCAGGTATGATCTCGTCGATGTTGCGTTAATCCTCGGTCATCTAACATGTGTTGCAGACATTGTGGGGCACTTCGTCTCTTGCACTCTATATCCCGTGGGCTGGCTCAGGAGGACCGTACCTTGGTCTTTCTCTGTGGCTTTGGCTCGGCGTTTTGGACGCTATACAAGGTGTCGGTTTGGGAATGATTCTCCTGCAGACATTGTCAAGATTACATGTCTGCGCCACGCTCGCTTTCGCTCAGGTCATCGGGTCTATATGTGTTATGGCCGCCCGCGCAACTGCACCAAACCGCATCGGTCCAGGGAGTGTGTTCCCTGATGTCGGAACATGGGACTTCTCGCAAGGTCTCAGTGGCAGCCCGATGGCCTCCGCTCCATTCTGGATAGCGTTGATCTGCCAGATCGTCATTGTACTAGGTTACTTCTGGTTCTACCGCAAAGAACAACTAGGTAAGTCGTCATGCAACTTGGCCTTGGAGACGCTCGATTTGGCTAATGGCCCCTTCCTCAGCTCGACCATAATTATGCTATTTGCTGTCATCAATCATGCACATACTAGAACCATCACTCCACTCCAAGGACTTGCTTGTTTTCATGGACACTTTCATTCACTCGGATTTTTTTCGCTGTTGGATCATATGTGCCATCAAATTTCTGGACTCTGTACTCGCACATCACGCTCTTTTAGATTGTTGACGCTTGGTCGACCAAAATCGTGTTACATACTCTAACTCCAGTGCCTCATACAAGTGCACATATGACACTTCCGAATATTTTTATAGATCTGTGTTTTGGTGTTGTTAGAATTGCTGTTTACAATACATACTTACCTCACTTCAATTTCAATACACCATCATGACTTACAACTTGCACAAGCTCTGAAGATCTGACAGGTAGTCCAAGCCAATTTCGGACAAGTTCCGGATGCTCAAAGGTCAATTGATTGAAAAGCGTAGCTATGGGTTGGCTGATAAACGAAATTTCGCCCCGATGCGAGGAAAAGTACTGTGGAGGTATCTCTAATAACAAAAAGGTACACGGTATTGTAACGATACACGATGAAATATACAGAAAAATTACTTGGAGCCAGCAGAGAATTCTAACGATGGTGGTCAACATCATCATTTATGACTTGAATGAGACGGTGCTTACTGGTGACAGACTTGGTACCTTCGGAAATGGCGTGCTTTGCAAGTTCTCCTGGCAGGATAAGGCGAACTGACGTTTGAATCTCGCGCGATGAGATCGTCGACTTCTTGGAGTAAGCCGCAAGCTCTGAGGTACAATATAAGTATCTATCATACGACCAGCGATGGAAACATACTGGATGCCTCGGTAGCAATACGCTCAAAGATATCATTGACAAATGAGTTCAAGATGGCCATAGCCTTGTTTGAGATACCAGTATCCGGGTGGACCTGCTTCAGGACTTCACAACAAATTCAGTTACCCCATGAATTGCCACCATGACCTATCGACGTACCCTTGTATATGTACGAGCTGTACGTCTCCTTGCGGACCTTTCGGCGCTTCTTCTTCTCACCCTCAACGGGAGCCTGTGGCTTAGCAGCGGTTTTCTTCGCTGCCTTTGCTCCAGAGTCAGTCTTAGCTGGTGCCTTGGAGGCGGTGGAGGCAGGAGCCTTGCCAGCGGTGGATGCGGGCTGAAATTGGACCTTGAATTAACACATAAGAACCATTTGAATCACAAATCGACTCACTTTAGGTGCCATTGCTTAAATTTACAAAGTGTACAGGTTTATGTGACTGATAGAACGGGTCAGTTTGCATTTACAGTGCGATATCGCAAGCGTATACACACCAGATATGTGGTCTGTACAAGTGGCGGTAGTGGGTGGTGGTTAAGGGAAGAGTGTTGAGGGGACGCGACGTTTGTGTGCTGAGCCTTATGAAGGGTTGAATTCAAGGTCCGATCCCGTGAAAGACACCACGTGATTCAACGACCGCGCTTGTCACGCGTCGAGGCACGCACTGTCACACCCCACACCCGAGTCACTCCATCACCGCTGAGCTGTATCTTGTACGCGAATGGTAAGTTAGATATTGCAAAGGTCAACAATTCCATACATCACCATACTCAAAAGCAACCCAGGCAGCCGAGGACGAAAATTTGCGTCAAGGAGACCTGTACTATGCTGATGGCAGTGTAGTCCTCTTAGCCGCCCATGCTGATAAAACCCATGCCTTCCGAGTTCATAAATCCGTGCTCGGATCACACTCTCAAGTGTTTGCGGATATGTTTGCGCTACCCTCTGCCGCAAATCATGAAACATACGATGGTGTAGACTCGATACACATGCCGGATGATGCAAAAGACCTTGAAGACCTCCTTCGTGCACTGTACTATCCGGGGTAAGCACTGTGCTTGTATGAGCCCTGGCTCTCAAGCAAAATGCTTTTACTAGCACCATACTATCCATGTTGGAGAATCGAAACCCTCTTGCTGCAATCAAGTACAAGGGGATTCTTCTGCTATCGCAGAAATATTTCGTGCGCGTCCTGCAGAAGCTACTCAGGGCTCGCTTCCGTGCAGACTGGCCATCCACTCTCCAGGAATGGGATAAGCTCATGGAGCATTACGCTGGTCTTTCTGCATCTGCGGAACCGCAACATGATGCGGCTAGTCAGTTCATCGATAATCGTATGCTGGAACCCGCGTCTGCCATACGCCTGGCTCGGGAGGCCAATATCCCAGAGATTTTGCCAGCCGCGTTTTATATGCTGTCTACAATCAGTCCTTTCATGGACTTTGATGCCCTCCGCAGTCCGTCTCCCCCAACGCTCGCTGATTCTGAAGGGATTGCCCTTTTGTGGCAGTCTGGAGAACGCACCGCACGATGGGGGCTCTTAACGCCCGCTGATTGGCTCTGCCTGTCGCGAGGCAAACATTGTCTGATGGACTTCGCTCGAATATTCGAGCAGCAGGCTGGGCAGTGCATATGTGACTCGCAGATTTGTATTCAACAAAACAACAAGAAAAAATTGTTGAATGGGCCCCCTCAAGATCTCCTACGCGTCCTGAAGGAGATTGGCTCGCAGCAGGCGCCTCCTCAGTATCCTTGCTACAATTCCCTGCAGGCGCTGGCGTCCCGCAGCTTGGAAGCACGGTCTATTTTGTGGGAGAACTTGTGTTACTACTTCAATTTACCGGACGTAGACGACGATCAGAATGACGACGACTCTGATGACGTTGCACTTGTGGAGAGTCAATTCATGGATGGATGAGGGGTAGATTAGAGCACTTACAATTCCGTTTTTTCTGTCCGCTGTGCACTTCATACGAATCAAACGCCAATCTGAGGAACACAGTCTAGCAAGATCAATGGGGATAGATCAGGATAGATCACATTAATGATTTGTTAACGGTTTCGCTGGGCTATCAGTGAAGACTAAATAGTCGATCGGTCGCCAAATTCAACGATACAACTGCATCCGGGAACGTTGTAAATTGACCTCAAAGTCAACTTGACCCGAGACCGAAGTGTCGACAAAATTGCTAACAAAGAATTAAGTAGTCAGTATTACATAGGGGTGAGGTCCAATGTACAGAAAGGATATCGTTGAAACGACAATCATACACTGGTTGCTCGGGTTTTCCCTTGAATGTCTCGTACAACGAACTCAGGCGCATAATGAGGATACGGGGATAAAAAGGTGCCAAGTCCGTGAAGGACGTCTACCTGGAACTCTTCGAAGGGAACCTGCTCGCCATCGACCACGAGCGTGCCCTTGGAGGCGAGTGGCCGTGCGCGGTAAGCGGATGCTTTGAAGTATCGGTTCTGTCACACCTGGTGAGTCGTACGCACGAACGAAGACCTGAGGAATTTACCGTGTTTATCCAGTATGTCCGACCTTCTTCGGCACCATCCATAGCCCGCAAGAGATTCCTCCGACTGGTCTTCAAACAGGGTGTCAGATGCGTCAAACGAACAAATCATATACTACTTACTATTTCTTGTATGGAAATATCAATAAGTCCGTCATCAGCTAAAGAAACAGGGAACTGCATCAAAGCTCTAGTCGGGCCCATGAGCTAGTTGGTCTCTTAATGCAGTATACCGCTACTTACCGACTAACGAATGGTCCTTGGCCAGCGTACATCCAGAGGATAGGTCTTTCAAACCGGGTCCACTCCTCATGTGCAGAGCTTGCAATATCAAGTTTCTTGTCGTCAGTGAGGAGCGAACTAGGGAGGCTAGATGGGCTGGGTGATTCGCCTGCTCGTCGTGCATGAAGAGCATCCATCATGCGGGATTTGTCTTGCTCGACGACCTTCATTGATAACTCGATCGGACACGATTTGCGGGCAATGACTAAGTTAATTGAGTGAGTCAAGTGACAGGTGAGTGCAGCAATGACTGACTAGCACGAATGTAGCCTAGGATGAACCGGGTATCGCCCATCCACCGTAAATGTTCAGTCTCAATATCGATATCAGCTGTAATTCCGATAGTCTGTGACATGAATGATATCCGGTGACGATTTCCTTGGGTAAAAGAAAAAAGATCGGCTTTCAACGGTTGTCCTGATTCCAATATTCAGCGACACTGGTGTTTAAAACTACCGACAGGACACACCTTTAAGGACGTTCAGGGCTGCTGCGCAAACGTCGAGCCCGTCCTGCAGTCCCAATAGATTAAGAGACATTCCGTTACCGGAGCCAGTCGGTATAGGTGCTATTGGTATACAAAATGCCTGTTCACGCTGTTCATGCAGATTGATCCCGTTGAGGACCTCGTGTATTAAGCCGTCGCCGGATACAATGACTAGGGCGTCATATTCCAGCTTCATTTCGCGAGCAATTTCAAGAGCGTGACCGCCATGAGTGGTATCTGTATGACAAGGAATCGATGAGTGTGAAGCAAGGATTGCATGAAATGTGACGTGCAAGTTACATCCAATGTACATCCAGCCGCAATGAATATGGGTTCCACTTTACTGGCGTATGCTGCTCTTCCCTTCCCCTGAGTAGAACGGTTATAAAAGGATACAATAGAGTTTGAATAAAGCTAACCTTTCCGCCATGAGGATTTACGAGCACCTTGAGATTCTTGGATGGATTCGCGCCTAATAAACTAGATAAGTAAGCAGAGCATGCGCCATAAAGCCCGACAAACCCTGATATGCAGCCAGCAGTAGCGCCTGACACCAGTCCTTGGCACGCGTGCTATCTTCGTCCTTGACTGTGCCGCTTGTCATGACAAGGTTCAAACTCTCCTTGCCCTTCCGAACCAGGTACTGTACTTCAACAGCGCCAGATGCAAATTTTGCGGCAACGACATTGCGAAGTGGCACCTCTGTCTTAAGCTCTTTGTGTGAGTGATATATGCCTGTGCAGCAAGAGGATTTGTGACCGTCAAGCTTGGTAGGTTCGATGAAGAATAACACATCGCTAAAGTGAAGCGAAGTGGAGACTCCGCGGCTGTCGATAATGATTTGGTGGATGGAGGTTGACATAGATGAGATCCGTGGTGCCACGATTAGTGATTTAATGGTGGGAAGGGCATGCTGCGGGAACAGTTTTGTTTTATAATGGTGCACCTTAATCGTTTCAGTCAGTTGACGTATTGTTTCACGAATCACACCTAATTTAAGGTTGACGGAACTCGCCGGTCGCATTTAATTTCAGTGCGTCATGGTTTGAGCATTCGTTGCACAGACCCAGTACTATCCCGTCTTCGAAACTTGACAAGTCAATGCCAGCAAAGTTCACATGTGGCTTCGCTCTGAAACGAGATATGGAACAGTGCATGTTCTAGTACCGTCGCTGATCATTACCATATCACGCCAAGCTCGCGGTCGACGATCATCCATGACTTCAACAGTGCGTGCATGCCACGTCAACCAGCACTAGCAAATGTCACTTGTTCCGACGAAATATAGGAAGACTGGATGTATGCCCAGCATGCCAGCAAAACGCTATGT
>QFEX01000555.1:0-14980 GCA_003316505.1 Suillus alpinus
CGGATTTTCTACAATTTTCTACACGTAGTCTATGGTAGAGTCTACCCACGTACTCTCAAAGTTCTGCCAAAGCAGTACAACTAGTAGCGTACATGCATCAATTTTTTTTTGCGGATGCCTTAGCGGCCGGTCGAGAAGATGGTCAAGAACTCACTGTTCACTCCACCTCGATGTGAGATCGCGCCTTGTTCGATTGCAGTGCAGATGACAGCTACCTTTGCATCTGCTTTGTTACGGTAGTCATTCGATACCGTCCAGTTTCGTGTTTGATCAGGCATAGGAGCGGCAGCAAGGTCCACGTGGAGCGTCATCATGCATCCGAAAGCTATGTATACGCGATGAATAATGAGCATGCGAGTCAAAATGACGATTTCGCTTCATCGCATTATTGCAGTCTGGATCCTCGATTGATCCGATCTCTGCCCGTGTATGCTCCTGAGCTATTGATGGAGGCGAGGACGAATCCGCGTTTAAGTTTAAGCTCTTCGGGAGCTCCATGAGTGATGAAATCTAATGCGCCCCATTTCGATCGCGAGAGCGGCTGTAGCAGATTTTGCTTCGGATGTGCAAGAATAGACGGGGCCGGTTGCATAAGAACGAGTGATCCCATTGGAACGAGATATCGTCAATATGCATTTCTTGCCTGTGCAGTTATGAGGATGATGTTGGGATGATGATTTGACGTGAGAGTGGATACGCACTGCCGCCACTTGCCGTCTTCCTCTATGAATTCAAACTTGAGTGGCTCGATGGATCCAAATGTGCGCTGTCGGATGTTTGATGTAAACGGCTGATAGCGTTTGCTGAGACGGTATCTACTGAAGTCTTGGTTATGGCCGGCGCGGGGGGCTGTGGGTATTGAATGGAAGTATTTTTTGGAGTGGATAGGGTGTGCTGTGGTGCTGCTGCGGGAATGTGTGGAACCGTGTAGGTAGTATGCAACCTATGCTAACTAGATTTCTGGATACTTGGTCAAAGATGCCAACATTAACAGGCTGTTTTGTGAGTCGGTGATAGCATGAGCGTTGTCGTTGAGGGTATCGTCACTTGAGGTTGACTAGAGGTGGTACTATACTGAAGCTTGAAGGAGGCTGAGTTCATACAACTTGAACTTCTCACCCATCACCTCTACTTCGTATTCTTCTGATCATTCGGCGCGTTCATCAGCTCCACACGCATGAGCCTGTAGCTTGTTCAGCGACGAAATCGTCTCTACAGATACGGCACATATTGGCGTTTTCCCGACTATGTGAGCGGGGATGCAGCTTGCAAGTGCAAATTGGAGGACGCGCTTCAAGCTTCAACTGTGAGATTGAGACCTGAGCCATAAGAGGAGCTCCGGGACGAAGCACCGCTCGCACCAACGTCCGTAGAGGAACACTTTTCCAGTCACTCTCGTGTTCTCGGCCTTTCCTTGAATTCCTTCATCCTTGAATTCCTTGCGTTGTGAACACTTCAAGTTGCCTTGACACGTGATGTTAATCAAGTAATATTATAGTATGTACTGTCACCATTGGATGTGGGAGAGGGGGAGGTGTTTATGGTTGCCTGAACGACCAGCACTTTCTTTAGGGCCGACTATCTGCACCATCATCAATGTATGAACAGTGATGTTTAGAGGTCTTTGGACGGGTTCTCAAGTTGTCAACTGCTTCTTCGCTGACTCGTTCCTCCGACACTTGGATACCATTCATAGAACCCTCCTATGTCATTATGTATTTCAACGTTATGATACTATCATACTATGGTTCTGTTCACAGTTTCCTTCTTCAATACTCGTCTGCGGAACATCATGCATCATTCTTGATCAATTGATGCGTGACATTACAGCGATACCCCGACAACCGCTGTCCGAGGTAGCGCCGTCACGGGCTGCCTGCCAGCTTTTACTACTCGGGGTCACTGCCTTGCTGAGTGATCGTGTTGACAAATGCAGGTTATGTTTTTCAAATCCCTTACTAATCCTCCCACTTAATCATATACCCCAAGTCCATCCGACATCCTGCAACGTATCTTTGCTTGAATCATATATAGGTCGAGTCGACTCTGCTGTCGTTCCTCGTAACGCCAGACCAACACCACAGAAACCAATAATCCCTATCACGCAGCATGAGTCAGTGGCCATCTCTTCTAGCAGGGTATGAAGGTGCAGAACCTCTTCCAACCACTCTCAATCCCGACGGAAAATCTTTGTACAACCCACCCGGTCCCCGCTCGGCCGCCTACGAGGAATTCCCGAAACCATTTGCCCCGTCTAAGAATGGTTTTGACTTCCACAGTGAGCGAGCCTATTATATGTTGATGGTACCTCGATTTCACCACCGATGCTAGTATATTACATGCCCGCCGTACCTGCTCAGGTGCAGTATGTGAAAGAACTTTACGAACGTGTAAGGAGGGAGTTTCCAGAAGTAAGCTCTGTCTCTGGCATTATCCAGTAGCCGTTCGTTCATTCCTCGTGACGTAGCTGCGTATCTATAGGCTCTGGGATAAACCAATCGGTGCGCATCCGCTTATCCCATAGATGCAGCACAGCGTGGTACTCACCCTTCTACTTTCAAGGTCCCCACCCTACTGCCATGTTCGAGGTAAATACATTCAGCCCCCACCAGACCGGAGCATTCTTTTCCTGGCTTGTCGTCCATCGGGGGCCTTGCGAGTAGGTGTCATATTTGTAGTGTTTCACATCAGCTCATTAACTCTGCTACACGTTTTAAAGCGTTCTCGTCCACCCAAATACTGGTGATTCATTCAGAGATCACTCGGAGTTGGCGACGTGGATTGGAAGGAGATGGCCATTGCATGATGATTTTTTGAAAGGTCACTAATTGAAGAGATACTCAGATTCGGAGCGTCCTGTGCGAAATATGTATCCTCTGTGTAGTCAATCAGCCGAAAGGCACTATTTATTCATGCATACCTTGAGACATATCTTGGCTTGCTGCGGACTCTGGAACGTTCAGTAATAAATCCGCACACCAAAACACTCGAGTTCAGCTTCTTGAACGGGTCTATTTCTTGCTCTGCGGTCTCGTATAGGTGCCCGTTAGGCACATGAAGCGCCAAAGGCTAGCCTGTGAGAACCTGTAGTTGCCTTTGGAGGGGGGATGGCTGTTTCAAGTTGACTGAACGTCCAGCACTCTGAAGATCCCGTAATTTCTTTAGAACTGACTTTGATCTACCATGCACTTTCAACTTAAGAAGGCAGGAGTGCAGGCCTCAGGCCTCCGGCTTGCCTAGGAGCTGAGTTCGAAGACTAGCGGAGTTCAGACCTTTCAAAGCGAATATACCAGTAACTTCATCGCATTCAATAAGAGCCCGAGTCGGTTCTTCCGAGACGAATTCCTCAAACCATAGCAAGTCCTCTTCGAAAAAACACACCTCTGGCGGCGGCGTTGACATTCTTCCTCTTAATATGTAGGACTCACGCTTTATTTCTTCCTGCGGTTGGGGGAGACCATCTGGGGCCTGGGCAGCAACACCCTAAGGTGATCACAGAAGCGGTGATGTTGCCCTCGTAGCGTGAACCTGAATACCCTGGTCACTGAAGGGCTGCGGTGGTGGATTGAGATATTGAAACTACGAATATCTTGAACACTAATAATATTAGACGCAGAAGCTTATGTCCAACTCGTCGAGGTCTTTGAACAGTTCACCATGGTTCTGAAGTCCGCTTGCTCACTGGGTCGTTCCTCTGACGACTCAGGGTACCAACTTTTGTATGAAACTCTTGTCAATAACATAATTTCTCCGCTTTAACGTTCATGTCCAGGGCCTTACTAAGTTCCTTCTTACCCACGATCGTCTAGGGATTGTTATTCATCGAATATTCATCTTTGACCATTTGAGGTGGTCATATTACAGCCATGCTCGTCAATGTATAGCAGCCACCGATCAGCGCTAGCTTTCGTTACCCGGGTCAATATTTTTCACTTGTTGAACATTGATCAGTGCCTAAATGGTTTTTCAGATAGGACCTCATGCTTTACTTATAACTGGCATACAAGTACACTGAAATCAAACCCTCCGTCTGTTAGCTTTTACCTTTTGGATCGTCTATTTCCTTCTTGACGTTATCACTATCAACACCACCTGTAGTATTAAGCTTGGCGTCTTCTTGCTTCTCGACCATACGAACACTCTCCGCACATCCATCAGAAAACTGGTGAACAGAAGATATTGTCACATATCGTAATATATAGGAAAGGATTTCGTCACATTGGAATATAATTAAGCAATATATGGCCATGTAAAAGCACCGCAATCAGCATAATCGCCAGCAAGAACCCACCGGTTCACGAGTCCTTTCCCCGGTATCGTTACCTAATTTCATAGTCACTGGTATATAGTCTTATCGTCTCGTATCACACCTCAGTATTGTTCAGTTCTACGCGACTTACTGAGGTGTGTAGACACTCTCTCACTTGTATCTCTCACATACTGATGTACACTAGCGTGTCTCTCCGCTAGGTACTTATTGAATCTAGTATTGTTCTACGCGACTTACTGAGCGTGTATCTCCGCTAGTTCTATTAGCGCGTATACCGTCCGGTTCTATCTCCTACAGGTCTCCTCTACTGGTCGCTGCTCGCAACGCCAAATGAACGCCACAAAACTAAATAACCCCTATCCTTCGATAAATATGAGCCAATGGCCATGTCTTCTAGCAGAGTATGAAGGTGCAGAACCTCTTCCGACTACCCTCAATCCCGACGGAAAATCCCTGTACAACCCACCAGGTCCCCGTTCGGCCGCCTACGAAGAATTCCCGAAACCAATTGATCCGTCTAAGAATGGTTTCGACTTCCACAGTGAGCGAGCCTGCCACATGTAATTGGTACCTCGATTTCATCACCTAATGCCAGTTTATCACATGCCCGCCGTGCCTGCTCAGGTGCAATATGCGAAAGAGCTGCATGAGCGTATACGGAGAGAGTTTCCAGAGGTAAGCTTTTGTCTAGCGTTGTCCAGCAGTTATTCATTCATTCACCGCAACATAGCTGCATGTCCATAAATTCTACGATGGAGCAGTCGGTGCGCATCCGCTTATCCCATAGATGCAGCAGTATAGTGTGGTACTCACCCTTATTTATTTATCCAAGGCCCCCACCCTACCGCGATGTTTGAGGTAGATACATTCAACCCCCACCAGACTGGAGCATTCTTTTCCTGGCTTGTGGTCCATCGGGGGCCTTGCGAGTACGTGTCATGAATACAATAATAGTGTTTCAAATTAGCTTGCTAACTTCTGCTCCGCGTTTCAAAGCGTCCTCGTCCACCCAAATATTGGAGATTTATACAGAGAGCACACGGAATTAGCGACGTGGATGGGAAGGAGATGGCCCTTGGATGATGATCGTCTGAGAGATAGGACGCAAAAGTTCACACATCATTAAGGCAACATTAAGGACGTCATGTTGTGCGGAATTTTTACCCTCTGTAACGGTACAGCAGAAAACGCGCTATTTATATTCATGCACTTGCTGCGAATTCCGGAGTAGGGAATAGATCCGAACCGGCTCGCTTCCGAGATGCGGAACGAATTTCGGGAGAGTACATATGCCGTCACAGTCAGCTGTGGCCGAACCACATTTCTTTATCTTTCACCACCACCATCACCACTACTATCATGGAATTCACCCCAAGACGTATACTAGATAATGCGCTCGACGCTGTAGGCAATACGCCTCTCATCCGGCTCGACAAGATTGCTGCAGAAGAAGGCCTCAAGTGCAATCTCCGTACGTACGCTTCTAGCGAGTGGAGCCGTTCAAGTCTAATGTCCCGTTTTGACCTAGTGGGCAAATTGGAGTTCGTGTCGGCAGGCGGTTCCGTCAAGGACAGAATCGCGAAAGCTATGGTTCTTGCCGCAGAGAAGGAGGGCAAACTCATACCCGGCAAGAGCGTCGTCATCGAGCCCACGTCCGGGAATACCGGTAAGTTCACAACACTTCCCGCATCACAATGACACTGACACAAATACGCAGGAATCGGACTCGCGATGGCTTGTGCTATCAAGGTAAACACGCCATTGTCGGGTGCCTGGATGGTTACTGAATACTACAGATAAGGGATACTCGGTCGTGATAACCATGCCTAAGAAAATGTCGCTTGTGAGAACAGCAGTTATTGCACGCGTGTTCAGTCTGATGTTCAAGGGGCGTAATTTTTGATTTCAGGAGAAAGAGGCACTGTTACGTGCGCTTGGCGCACAGGTTATCCGCACGCCTGATGAGGAGCCTTGGGATTCGCCCAGGAGCCATATAGGTAGAGCACCCCACTGACATGATTAAACCCCTCGTGGCTGAATTCCTTAACGATCGTAGGTGTGGCATGCAAGCTTCAGCGAGAGATTGAATATGGGATTATATTGGATCAGTATCGCAATGTGGGTTGGACTGAACGATCTGGAGTTTGTGCTGATTGATTGTATACTTAGGTGAACAACCCACTCGCTCATGAGTATACTACTGGACCAGAGATCATCGCCTCAGTCGTCTCAACACCATCCACGTCCTCAAGACCTTCGTCAATGAAGGTGGATGCATTCGTTGCCGGCGCTGGTACTGGTGGTACCATCACAGGCGTCTCGCGTGCACTCAAGAAGACGCATAATACAGACTGCATCGTCGTCGGTGTCGACCCAGTCAGTGAAGCTTTGATATCGTGTTCTGCCCTTTCTGACTTTTACTTAAGATCGGCAGCATTCTTGCTGTCCCGAACAATCTGAACCTAAGTGGGGAAGGAAGCCCATACGTGGTCGAGGGTATAGGCTACGATTTTATCCCCGATGTTCTGTCTCGGGATGTCGCGGACGTGAACCATTGGGTGAAGACGTCTGATGAGGATGCGTTCAAGGCTGTACAGGCTCTCATGAGGAAAGAGGGCTTGCTCGTTGGTGGTAGCAGCGGAAGTGCCCTCAGCGGTGCTTTGGCCTGGCTCAAGACAGAACAGGGGCGAAGAGTCGCTGAGACAGAGGGATTGAATGTTGTTGTTCTCCTTCCGGACGGGTGAGTCGTTATCATTCGATTTGTTGTCCCTGCTGACGTTATTTCGCTTAGCATTCGGAATTATATGAGCAAGGAGTGGTTCTTGAAGAGTGCATTCCACACAGAGCATTCAGATTTAGCAACCCGTATTTCGGGCATCCTAGCTCAAGAGGAGATAGTGCCTATTCAGCAGGCTAGTCTCCTCTAGTGCGGCCGCCGACTTGTTCTTTGACCGGAGTTTTCGGCGGATCAGCTTTTTCTTGTCACGTTACTTTAATCATTCACAATAAGCGCATAGTCTTGATGAATCACAGTACTGCCTTTGCACAGCTTTCCGCAGTTGACTCGTGATGAATACCACCTCTGGAAAAGCGCAAAGCCATTTCCACATATATTGAAGACACGACATGTTTTCAAGTTTCAAGGACATGTTACGTCTGATCGATTTACGAACATGTCGATCTGGAACTCATTTCCGTACTGCTCTATGAAAGACTAGAAGTTTGATGTCCCGTCTGGAGAACGTGATCGATCAGTACTAGTCTCCATATGTTCCTGTTCCGCCGCGTTCTTATGGCATTTACAAGAACGGTGCCGTACATGGGGCGTGCGACGACCATCTACACAGTAAAGACGAGTCTTGGACACGCAACGCGAAAGGAAATCCCACTTGATATCTCTAAACGACAGTAATAGCTCTAGGAGGAACTTCAAACTTGGAAGCATATTCATCGAACAAAAGTTCTTTAGCACTGATATCTGCAACCAAGGGATGGGAAGGGTACTGGGTCGACAAGCGGCTGATGTGATCCAAAGTCAAAAGCGCTCGCAATCGGAGAGCAGAGAGACTTACCTCCATAGTTCATCAGCTTCGCCCTTTTTGCTGCCAGTCAAACCAACAGCTACGACCATAGCAGCAAGCATGTCGCTCGTTCCTCGCTCGCATTTGGCACGCGACAGGATTGATTCCGCTTCCTCCAGATCGCTCTGGGCAGGGGAGAGTTCGCCACGGAGGATACGGACTACTGCTCTGCCGACGAGAAGAGCGGCAGAGGAGATGGAGGGGTTTGCCACTTGCTCATTGTAGAAAGAGAGTGCGGGTGCGTATGGTTCACCTGTTATGTAAAAGATGTCAAGTATATCGTATGATCAAGCTGTTGACGCACCGCTTGTGCCTTGTGAGCCGGTTACGAGGGAGATGGCTGATTCTGCTAGTTGTAGGACGAGTGAATCTGGGTTGGCTTTCAATGCTGGTGCAAGGACCTTTTGTGCGAGTGCTGGTCGAGCTAATGAAAGGTATATCTGAGATAACAGTGCAGCTCTATTGATTAAAGATCAGTGAGGTGATAAAGAAGAAAAAGGTGATACTGACGGTTCATCACCAGCTTTCCCTTCTCCACCCAGGGTTTCGAGCGCTTCTTCTATTTCACCTGCACGAACGAATGCAGTCCCAGCCAATACTTTGACCATCTCTTTCTCCCATTCGTCTTCGTCATCTTCTATCTCTATGCATAGGTCGCGGAGTGTTTCTAGGCCTTCTTCACCCCTTGCGAGAGCGGCGGCCGCTCGGAGGGCAATATTCTCCGTGTCGCTAGGAACGAGGGCAAGTGCAGATGCAATGTCTCCCAGGGCAAGGTGTGCACGGACCTTGTAGAGAAGAGTAGGGATGTAGTCGGATGAAGAGGGGTCGGAAAGTGGGAGTGATATGAGGGCGGGATATGCGCCCAGGGTGAATTGCTGTTTGATGAAGTAAAGGTCTGGAGAAGTCATGTTGGTGGATAAAGGCTGGTGAGAAAGGATATTGATATTTTAGGCACAATCAATTGGATTCTGCAAGGCGTCTATCTAATTGTGATTGTGCGCAGAAGAAGGTCGTCTCCTGAATCCTAAACGAAATGGAAGGAGAGAGGTAGTTGTTCGACGGGGAATGGGTATAAGGTATTACTTACTAGATACGTGTTCAAAGTCAAATCACGTGCTCATAGTCGCGTCGCGTCGCGCGCCCAATGAAGTCGAAGTTAATAATCTTTTCTCACAACACCACTTCTAGTCGTTCGACGCCGTGATCGCAATCACAAGATCAAGGCCCTTGGCATGGACAGCAATTATCGAAATTTGACATTGAGGCACTTGATCTAAAGGTGACCGGGGTCCAATGATAAATGAAAACCTTCCGCGACGGCGCGTAGCAAGTTCATCGTGAACAAAAGATATCGCTCGTTGAGCGGAATACTTCCCTCGGGTAGCCTATGTTGAGTTCGCGGAGAAGTAGTAGTACTGAACTTTCAAACGCCGGCACCGGTTCGCCTACCTCAAATCCCGTAAAGAAGCAACACAAAAATGGTGATATGTAATTGATGCGGATGCACACGCTACTATTCGGTTGAAACTCGAACTGACATCCCGGTTCCTCTGCTCGGTACCAGTCCCCCACCTATAAGTATCCCCCAAATGCCAGACGCTCAACTCAAGGTCCGAACCATCCTTCCTTACCATCTACCATGACCCTTAACAGATCCTTCTCTTCGCGTTTTTCATCCAAGAGCCAGGCAGTAAGCATTCAGAACTTGCTATACACTCTAGCGCTTACATTCCATAGAATGGTTCATTACCATCTACGCTTGCCGATGTCACTCCTTCCTCGAGCGACTCGGGCACAGCGAAAGCCTTGGCACACATCAAGGACCTCGTATGTTAATCCTTTACAAGTCTTCAACTACCATTAACAACTCTCTTGTGTAGATGAAACGCCCTATTGAAGAAATCAACGAGTCGGCAGTAGTTAGTTTTGTCGACCTCACCTTGCCCACACAATTTAACCTTTTCTTCTAGTCTGCCACTCTTGATGCCATCAACCATGCAGGTGCAACTGATGACCGCAAGATGCTTGTAAGTTCCCAACTCACCCCCGGCACAGAGCTTCCTAATCATTCTCTGCCTCATCAAGTTGGAACACTTGTTGTCATTCATGGCCAATCACCCTTCAGGCAAGATTTCCAGTATGGCTCGCACTTTCACCATCAAGACCCGTAAGTAGTCCTTAACTAAGCACTGAACCAAGACCGTTAACTTTGCTCTAGTGTATAATGACCTCGCCCACCCCCCTGCTACATACATTGGGCCCGAGTATCAGTTCCGCGCAGCTGATGGTTCAGGCAACAACCCTGATGCTCCCAACCTCGGCAAAGCTGGTACACCTTATGCACGTTCCGTTCAAGGAACAAACCCCTTACCACGTAACCAAATGCCCGATGCTGGTCTCGTCTTTGATACCCTGCTCCGCAGAGAGAAGGTTCTTGTCTGACAACATTCCCTTCAATCTCTTACTCAACTTGTTTTCTAGTTTACCGAGCATCCTCAGGGCCTGTCCGCCCTGATGTTCTCCTTTGCAGCACTTGTCATTCACAGTGTATTCCGCTCGGACCACACTCCTGGCAAGCAACATATCAACATGACTTCGGGTTACGTTGACCTAGCCCCGTTGTACGGAAATGACCAAGCAATGCAAGACAAGGTTAGGAACAAGGACGGACACGGTTTGCTTCACCCAGATGCGTTTGCTGAGGATCGTCTCCTTTTCCTTCCTCCTCCGGTTTGCGTGCTCTTGGTCTTGTTCAACAGAAACCACAACGTATGTTGCTTTATTGTTTCCACGGTTATTGATTCAAGCCGTTCAATCACAGTACATTGCCCGTCGGTTACTCGAGATCAATGAACGCGGTACCTGGAAGGATCCTGCCCACCACCACCACGTCAGTCATGCTCAGCTCGCGAAGCAAGATGAGGAAATCTTCCAAATCGCCCGCCTGTGCAACTGTGCATGGTTCGCGGCCGTTGTTTTCTCCGACTACTTCTCCGCTATTCTGGGTCTTGTCCGAAAAGGATCGAGCTGGAGTTTGGAGCCGTTTGATGAACTTCGTGACGAGGATCACGCAGTCTTCGAGCGTGGCCGTGGTAATGCTTGCAGTGTCGAATTCAACTGCTTGTATCGATGGCACGCGACGACATCCGTCGAGGATGAGGAGTGGATCTCTCTCCAATTCAAGGAGCTTTTCCCTGATAAGAAACCTGAGGATATCACCTTGAAGGACTTCTATAGCAAAGAAGCGGCGCTCACGAAGACCGAACCGGATCTTCAGCACTGGACGTTCGGGAGGTGAGCAATCTCGAGATCCACGGCTCTTGCTACTGCTTAAATTCCCTTGCAGCCTTCAGCGTGAAACCGAAGGTCCCAACAAGGGGTCATTCAAGGACTCTGACCTTGCGGGTTTCCTCATGGGCGCGTTCGTGACCATCACATCTTATCTTGTGCTAGAATTGACGTATTCTCTCAGGACCTCCCATCGTGCTGCTAGCTTCGGTGCTCGTGGCACGCCCCCGGTCATGCGTCTTCATGAGATTATGGGTATCGAGGCTAACCGAGCATGGGGCGTTTGCTCGCTCAACGATTTCAGGAAGTTCCTCGGCTTGAAGAGTGAGTGAGCAGCCCCAACATCTTTCTTGAGTGCTTAGTGTCGTGCAGCGTACACCAGTTTCTTAGAATGGAACCCCAACCCCGAAGTTGCTGACGCCGCTGAAAAGCTGTATGGTCACATTGACAATTTAGAGTTGTATGTCGGTCTCCAGGCCGAGGAGACCAAGCCTCTTATCGAGGGTGCAGGTCTCTGCCCAGGTAAGATCCTTTCATTGAGACCCTACTTTTGAAGACTTACGTGTTTACCAGGTTACACCGTTTCTCGTGCCATTCTCTCGGATGCCTTCGCCCTGACTCGTGGTGACCGGTTCTTCACGCAGGACTTCACGCCTTACAATTTGACCTCCTGGGGTTTCGCCGATTGCCAGCGGGACCCTGAAGCTTATGGTTTCGGTTCCACTCTCGGTCGTCTCTTCCTCCGCACGTTGCCCAACGATTACACCAAAGACAGCATCTACACATGGTTCCCTCTCGTACACCCAGAGTCAATGGAAGGTTACCTGAAGAACCTTGGCAAGCTCGATGATTACTCTCTTGCGCGGCCAAAGCCAAGCGGGCCTGCTACCACCGTCAACAATTACGTGGAGGTCGGCCAGGTGCTTCGCAGCGCTGACAAATACGTACCCGAGTACGTCGACCGCGCAGCAGAGGTCCTGAAGGGCAAAGGGTGCGCTAGATACATTCCCACTTTGGTTAGCGCTAACAGATGAATAGGTTCTTTACCGCATCCTTGACTGGCGTTGAGGAGCAAAAGCGATTCATCAATGCGCTTGTTCCTTCTCCGGAAGCTATATCGGCGATCGGGACCTACTTCAACAACAAGACGAAGGAACTTATCGAGCAGCATTCGTTCTCTTTGATCGGCAAGAACATTCATGCTGTTAACATCGTACGCGACGTGCTGAAATGCGTGCCGTTGCATTGGGCTGCCACGGAAATTGTACGTCAATGTTGGACCGACGATCCAGGGTATTAACTCATTATGATCGTAGGCTGGCATTCCCCTCAAGACGAAGCAACATCCTCATGGTGTATTCACCGAGTCTCAGTTATTTGACATGCTTGCGGAGATTTACCAGTCAGTCTTGGCATGCCTTTTCCCCCCATTGATCGCTGATGTCCTCCCAAGATTCGTCTTCCTTGAGGTTGAGGCAGCGAACTATATGCCCTTGAGGCAGAGGGTGAAGGAGCACGTGCAGGAGCTGACGCACCTTATCAAGACTGCTCTTGGTAGTGCTGGGAGCAAACTGCCTTTTGCTGGCCTAATTGGCACGATGTCTAGTATCTTCGGCAAGAAGAAGAACCACAATGAGATTGTGAAACGCCTGTTTGAGTTTGGTTATTCTTCTGAGCAGGTCGTGAACTCTATTCTCGCGTTTTTGGTCGGCGCAACTGTCGAGATGACTCTTGGTATGTTTGTTCTGTTGCTTGTCACCGAGCGAGTCTGAGATGTGACTGCCATAGCTTTGACGAACGTCGTCAACCTGCTCCTTCATAAGGAGTACGATTCGGAAGTCACCATCGAAGCAGATAAGAAAGTGGATGCCAAAAATCTTGCTAGTTTGAGTGCCTATATTACCGATGCACTCAGTACGTTTTCTGTTCTGGCTGATACACTCATCTTCTGACGTCCGGCTCAGGAATCGACCCACCTTTCGCTGGTGTCTACCGTGTCGCACAGCAAGACGAATCCATAGAGTCCTTGAACGTCAAGCAAGGTCAACGCCTGTTTCTGCACATCGCCACTGCAAACATGAACGTGAGTCTTGACTGTCCAAGGCACTGTGCCTCTCTCACACAATCCAATCCAATCCAGGAGGATGCATTCCCCAACCCTCGAATCTTGGATGCCACTCGTGCTCCCCGCGAGCGGTACCTCCAAGGTGACGGATGCTTCAAAGTTCTTGGGGACGATCTAGCATCGACAATCATGGCTGAAGTCCTCCGCGCCATTCTGTCCCTCGACAACGTCCGTCGCGGACCTGGTCAATCAGGGAAACTTGCTCGTTTCTCGGATACGGCGCTCCCTGTGCTGCATTATGCGTACCTGAATGAGAAGATGCTGCAAAGCCCGTGGCCGACGTCGATGATTATTAATTATGATGTTTCTGCGTGAAGTTGAAGGAGGTTGTGTTGGTTTTGGTTTAGTGAGCGTGGTGATTACGATTCAGATGATACCAAAATGTTGTTGTGGTTCTTGCATTCTACATGTTATATTACTCTAATGTTCTTGATTCACTGCTGTTCTGTGCCTGTTGTGATATTGAGCTTGAAGTGTTCATGGAGCTTGACCCGACGTCGCCTTCCAAGTGCTTAGTAATTGTGAAGCTCGCGCACTAACAGTTCATAACGTTCAATACCCGGTACCGCTATTTCGAATTTGGGTTCTTGGTTCGCTACCGTGACATTCTTGGTTTGTTCTGTTCCCCTGTTGTGATGTTTGGCCAATCTCAGGCTGCTCCAAACCTGCCCAGCACTTGCCAATATTAGCCTATGCTCATAGTAAGTCGAGTTGAAGGAACAACTATCTTCATTCGTCTACTATGGTCTGTCTAGGCCCGGGGAAGATTAGCCTATGTGAGGTTCGTCATTCATACGTTCACATCTTCGAAATTCCAATATCGTTGGCTTTTCCAAACTTGAAGGCCGTATGACGTGCCATACGTCTAACTGAGTTTCGTTCGCAAGACGGCGCCAGTACTAGTGTTCGGGATCTACCTAACGTCCGTCTCTTGACCCACTGTAAATGATCTCCGACTTTGGCCCTCTTGTTCTTCTACCATCGGGAAAGAGAGACCAATGACAGCACGTGCAGGAGAATTCGATTACCAGGATGCTCGGCTCGCCGTTTCAAGCACACCCGCATCGGTATATGGGATCTCTACGAGGAACGCCAATCAGGTTTGCCACGCGTACCAGCCTCATCAATATCGAAGACATAGGCTATGCGCAGATAATCGAAATCGCGCCGTATTTAGTTCGCATGTTAAAGGATATACTCAGCATCAGACAATGCTCCGTGCTTCTTCCCGCATACTTGGTAGTGGAATTTTTAGCTTCCCCCATAGTACCCGCCATTTCCCTATGGTACGTCACAACATTGTAGGTGATTTCCCTGTACATTCATAACGTCGCTGCGCAAGTACTCCGGACAACTGCTTCGCCTTGTAATGCCCTTCCTACTTTAATCTGCATTGCCAACTTATTTCGCACTAGGTAGAGAGCGCAATGGAGACACGTACTGTGGACACAGCGGTGCTCGTCCATTCTGCAGTAGGACATCTTATATGGACGGCCGCTACGCGCTTTCTCAGATACTCCCGAGCCTGCATACCCCCCCACTGAGATTGTACATCAGCTTTTCAAGGCTCGAACATGCAGCAGGAGCTCAACTTGGGGCTGGGCTATTTTGGCACTTGCGCAGCTTGGGAAACCATCAAGGTGTCAATGGACATCGCAATGACGCTTATTCGTCTGTTCACTCAGCTGTTGGTTCTGATTACAGTCATGTGGGGAC
>QFEX01000556.1:2389-20505 GCA_003316505.1 Suillus alpinus
AGCTGCCATTATATAGTCGTTGCGGCATTTTCGGATGTGACGGATGGACGGATGGACGGATGTCTTCGTGACGTCAATAATTTGTGAGTTGTGTGACAATGTTTACTTCTGTTGAATTGTGAAGCTGCTGACTAAGGAAATCACGCGACCATATGACAGCAATAACAGAGTGCTTGATGCATACTGCTTTGTAGTTTTGAAAGGCAAATTTTCTTCTTTCTAGAGGTCGCTGAGACGCTGGGATGCAAATGTGAGCTCAGCGCTCAGCTTGTGCTTGCTACTTATAGCTGGTGTCTCAAGATGTGACTGTCTCCTTGGGTAGAGGTCATTCATCCAAACCTGCCGTCCCTAACGGTCACCAAATCGATTACCAGAAACCAGATTACAGACGATCTAACGAAGACTGCGAATGAGCACTGATACAAATTATGTAAGTTCCTAAAACAAGATGGAAAAGACGAAGAAATCCACAAGAATATACATCTGTAGAAATAAATGCGCGACGGGCATCAAGGGTGCATATGCGTGATGTGATCATCTCCGGGATATCATTGGGAGGGGGTGCGGAGACTGCGGTGGAGAAGCGGGTTGCTGCTGGAAGTACGTCGAGTTGTTGGGTGACCCTGGTGCGCCAGGTGCGCCAGGCGGATAGAGCGGCATAGTAGGTATCAGCTCAAATACGTGCTGGGCCACTGAGCGAGGACGCCCCACTGCGCCGTGTTGAACGGGCTCCGGTGCGGCCATGACACAATGTATCCGAGGGTCAAGGCTGATCACCTGTTGGAAGCTTTCCGAACCAGTCGATGGAGGGGCACAGGTGCCACGACCGTCCCAAATACAGCGTATCTCGTTCCCAGGAATGATCTGTGCGAGCAGACCTGTTGCTACGTGTCTGACTTCGATAAAGCGGGAGTCGAATAGAAGGATATAAGGCCAGTGGATTGCCACGCGCTCAGCCGTACCCTCCCACTCAATGGTGCCCATACTTCGACTAGGTGCGCCGTGCTTGTTGACGTAGATACCGAATTCTAGGGTCTTATCATCAGCATTGGCTAAAGATCACATCAAAATGACTGACCATCATAGCACAAAAGGAATTCATTTTCCACACGGAACATCCCCATTGGCCGGCAAGATTCCCCGCGTTTTGCAAGCCTCTCGCAGCCTTCGTCACGCAGAGGAATAGTGACACTCTTGAAACTGGAATAATGATTTTAACAGAGGAACGGAAAGTGATGTGGTAACGGTGACGTACTCAGTTAGGTCCATGATTTCGAAGCCCTTGGTGCAAAGAATCGCAATCTTTGCCTTGAGGAAGACCAGGTCAAAAGATTCCGAGGGCAGGAAGAACTCCTACAAAAAAAAGATCAACATGGAAAACGTGACCCACTAGAAACTACATACCCTGTACAGTCGGAACCACTCTGAACGTGCAGGTCGTATACCAAAGCGAGAAGTGAACGACGCGGGTGCCTTGCTCCTTTCATTGATTTTTTCCACCACCGGTTCCAAAACACGGAAGACGCTGTCGAGCTGTTCATATTATCAGTAGGCCGTCTTGGGTGTGATGTCTCGGAACTGACCCCTTTCTTCTTCATGTATATAACTAGCGTTCGTCCGCCTTGGTTGCCGACGCTAAAGAAGTGAACATCTCTTGTCCCATTAACCCTCTGTGGTGTCTGAGACGTATGAGCACTTTGGGGTGACGATGGAACGAGAGCCTCGATGTGGTATGCAAAGAGAGCCTGTATGCAGTTTAGCATCTCCTGGAGGTGATTACTAATGGAAAATACCTTGTCTGCAAGTACGAGGAACATTCCGAAATCTTCGAGCATTGCACACTGTGTCACCATCTTTAGATGCAATACCCGGCGCATAGCTAAAGCAGCATTTGTCAGTCTGCAAAGAGAACACATGCGACTGACTGCACGAACATCGTGAATCATGTCTAAAGCCTATCCAAACACCTTCGGCACAACCAATAGCCACCAATGCTCGACCATCAGCGGTAGCTAGGAAATATATGAGCGAACGAACGGAAACCCAGAATGCCAGAAGCTCACTAAACGGAACAGAGCAAGTAACCTTGCCAGTGAGGGAATTCTCGTGGTTCCAAGATGGTACAGCAGCTGAAGATATGGACGGCACAAGGAAGGTGTCTGTACTGAGCGGCTCCAGCTCAAAGACTTTGTTTGACTCTTGAACAATTTTGCGCATGCCGATGGCCTCGTCCAATTTCTGTTTCCAGTCCGCTCGCGCTTGCTGAGACTCCGTGAAGAGGGTATACAAACCACCAAGCCTGCCGTTATAGTGAATAGTGCAAGGATATACAAGACGTGAATCGTTAGCAGTGTCGGAAGTACCGCCACCTGGAGAGGGTCCGCCCTCCACGTGTCTGTTTCCTCCACCGAGGCCGAGACGCAGAATGCTTGTGCTGCGCTGTGTCGGGGGATCTGTGAAGCTGGCTAGAGTGAGAAGGTCGAGCGGTATGGGCTAAACCACAAGTAAGATATTTGTGCAACGTCATGTTTATAATCACTTACTCTCCGGTTAACATTATATTTCGTGAGGCCGTCTTTTTCTTTGGTCTTGGTCATGACCACTGAAATTGTGTGTGACGTTTGTGACACGGCATGGGAGTGTGGGAAGACTTACGGTAATTATCAAACAGCAAGACGAAAAGCTCAGTCCATCCGTTCCATTCGAAGCCGGTGTCGGGCTGTCGCAGCAGCTTGCCAGCGTGAATAAGAGAGCGGTTTTCATTCAGAAGGTCCATGTCCTGCGAGGATAATTCAGTATAACACAATACAAAATCTCTTGGGCGCTTACAACAGACTCGTTCGGCTTGAATTGCAAATTCGAGTTATAGCACCAGAGCTGAACCTTCTGTTTTGCTGATTGGACCCCTGGCTCGGTCTCCTTGCCCAAAGACTTTATGATCTCCAAGACTTGAGGGATCGCTTCATGATCATCGTGGACAGCAGAAGTCTCGTCCATTATGCCCTTCAAGAGCAGTTCGTACCGCAACAATCGAGGGATAGGACGGTTGATGAAACTTTTCATGTCTAGGCGATGGGCATCCGGATGCCGTATACAATGCTGCATGACCGTCAGTAATGTAAAGAAAAGAAAAAGAATGAGCCTCACGTCAACAAACGTCTTGAAATCGATGTTGTTGGCCATCTCGTCATCAATGCGATATGCAGCGATAGGGTAGTTGGGGATGTACTCCATGTATGCATCCCTGAAGTTCAGAGCAGCGTCAAACATAGGTGCTGTAATACTCTTGATCACCGGATGCTCGTCGCGTTGTATATCATGCAGTTGGTCGAGCAACTTCCGATGATGCGAGTGAAGCTCAGCAAAGTTGTGGAAGACGTCGGTGATAAAACCATTCAGCCTGTCATGAGCAATGACTGGAGGATCGATTTCTCGCAGGGCCTGGACGTAAATCTGTGGTGTCGAGAATGAGCTCTGGTGTTGAGATCGAGTACGTGCAAAGGACAACACACCAATTCGATATTTTCGAGGTCCCTGACGTACGCCATCTCGCCTTTGATCAATTCAAAGATAATGCTGCAAAAGGTTGAGCAATCAAAACCACGAAAACAACAAAGATACGTACGACTGGCGCTTGGCCTCGGCCTTGCTGAGGCTCTCTCGAACGTCCTTGGACACCATATCATGCCACTCCCATTTTCCAGTCGGACCTTTGCCCATCGCAGTCTGGAACGTCCGGAGCTGTGCAACATTCTGAAGATTCCTGATGGCTTCGATGGCTTCCGCAAGGTAGTATGCGTCTGGGTTGCCCTCAGTTGTCTCTTTCATGATCGCCTCCAACGCAATGGGGTACTTCTGCAGATGTTCAGACGGTCGCGATAAGAAGTGTTTCAAGTCCAGTCGACGAGCTTCCTGCTGCTTGGATTGCCGCGAGCACTCCTGCAAACCTGTCTAGTAATGACTCATCTTTTAGAACGAACGATCATACCTCGAGGAACAACCGAAGGTCCGCGTTGGACTCGATCTCGTCTTTGAAACGCTTTTCTGCAAGAGGCAGATGTCCGACATATGTCGGATATGCGAACCGGAACTCTCTCGCAGCCTCCAAGAACACATCTCCGATCCTTTGGATAATCGGTGCTTGCTCACGCTGCCGAACGTACATAGCTTCCACCAGCCGCCTGTTGCATTCCCGAAGATCCAGGATGTTTCCGAAAACCTCTTCAACAAATTCATCTAGCTTGTTGGGCGGCATGACAGGAGGGCTTGCTTTCAGCAGTGGCCGAATGAACAGCTAAAATAAGAAATTAGGGGGGTCAGAACTGTCAAGTAATACAAGGCACTGACCGCCTCCACGGCGTCCAGGTCTTGGACGTATTGCTCTTCCTGAGTGATAGTTTTGTAGATGATGCTAGCACGATCCTTAGTACAGTGCCAAATAAAGTTAACCAAGATGCTCACGTTTGACGATGAATTTCACTTTCTGGAAGAGTGTGAAGGATGCCGGGATCAACCGTACTTAACCAATCTTCGGTTTGCTGTTGTGGAAACAATATTCAATGTTCAATTCAATCAATCAAGCGTGAACGATGACTTACGTGATGTACTTCCGGCTCGGATACGGGACCCAAATCAACAATTCGACCTGCTTGCTACAGAAATATTAGGTCAAACTCACGAACGACTACGCGATCACAGGTACTCACTCGACGTGGACAAGCAAACGAATAACATGGGTCATCCTCACTGCAACCCGACGCATAGCACCGAGTGAGCGAAGTGATGACGGCTGTTGGCAGCTCTTCCCTCTCTCGGTGAGCATCAGAATTGCCCTCGAGGTCGTCCAGGAACATATACACGTCCTCGACACCATCTTGCAGCAACTTCTGACCCCACTCAACTTCGTAGAAAAATAATTGCTGCTGTAAACTCCGAGCGACCTGGAGGGCAGCACGACGATCGGTGGTCGAAACTCCATGGTTGATCAGCAACTCGCGTTGGATTTGACTTTGGATGGTAGACTGAAAGCGCGGCGTCACGCCAAATCTTGGATTCTAGCGAGGGACTTACGACGATGTCCTTGCCCGTGAATGCACGAGGGTAAGGGATGCTGCTTTTCACGTGGGTGCCGCGAGGCACCTTGTCGCGCAAGCGGACGGCTAAGTGCGACAGCAAGCTGAAGTTAACAAATCTATCTGGATCTGGATCATCGCTCTCGGAGTCAAAGTAATCGTCGTCTTCTTCTTCTTCCTGGTCTCCAAGCGGTGGACCAGGTGTACCGCTGTACACGCTCGGACGGGCACGCGCTAACGAGTCCACGCTTCCACCTTGGAAACCGCCACTGCCAGAAACTGAGTGACCGTGGCTGTATTTAAGTGTCGAAGGGCCTGCCGATGGGAACCCGTAGGACCCTTCCCTGCTGAGCATTGTTGGCCCAACTTTAGAGGTTAAACCATCATTCAATGTATCAGTGTAGCTGGTGGCTGTCGTCGTCACTGAGACATTGCGACCCAGGGAGTCTGCTGCTAACGAAGACGCGGTGGAGCCTACAGAAATTGCACGGCCAAGTTTGGGGTCAGTATCTGGATGATCTGCAGATGAAGTTAGCGGTCAAAGTTGCACGTTTGGGTGTCAACTTACAATTAGGGATATAGTCGGATGATGATGAAGGGCGATGACGCAAATCATTTACCCTAGCAGACGGTGCAGGACCATTGATGCCATCGTTTGGATGCAATCGGGCATGAGGCTGTGGGTATGCATCAGCAGGACGAAATTGTTCCGAAGATTGTTGAGGGCGATGAGATGGGCGGTTCCTCGTATCGTCTGGACCATGGTCGAAGTCATCATACATATTGCTGTGACCCGGGATGTTTGGGGGCGAAGCACCAGGAGGTCGAGGGGATGGCTTTGGTACAATGGTGACGCCGTAGCCTCGCACATCGATGCTGCTATCTGATGATTGCAAACGGTACGCATCCACACCATTAGCAGGTGCTCCGTTGGTGTGTGAGGGGACAGCAGGGACGGCTTTATGTATATTTGGCAACCCGTCAGCGTGAGAGCCGGAGAGGACTGGTTTACTTGTGGATGTGGTTGGGGATGTTGCAGAACCTGTGGATGGGTGATTGCCATTATAGCCATTGGGTTGCACAGTAGGTGCCTGAGGAAGCTGACGACGCCTGCATGTGCGATGAAAACTTTCCGAATGGAATTAAATAGGTGATGACATACCCATCGACTCCAGCCGTCCCAGGGCGTGAAGTAGTTGGAACTGGAGGTTGTTGTTCATGAGGCTGAGGACCTACAGAAGCACCTGGAGGCAAAGGAAGTGGTCTCAATCTCCTCTGTGTAGGAGAGGCCGCAGTATCAGGTTGAGGGCGGATTTCAGGAGAATGCGGCCGCTGGGGTGCAGGTACTGTATACCATTGTCAAATTACTCTCTCACAACGGGAGTGAATAGAGAACGAACCAGGAGGACGTGGAAGGGCGTTTCGGATTGAGGATGAAGGAGATATAGTCGCGTTAACGTCGTGGAATGAATTATTGGAATAGGGCTCGCGTGCATGGGCAGAGACTGCACTTGTTGGCGAGCGCTCGGTTGGGGATGCTGTTTCTTCTCCAAAGATCCGCCAAACTTCATCATAAAGATGCTGGAGATCTTCGTCACCAGGCGGAGGAGGGCGACCGTTAGATTGGGGAGCAGCCATGTTTCCGGTCAATTATCGAATTGGGAACTGGTTGGCCAAGTTGATCAGGACCTACGACTGCGCAGCAGTCCAACACTACCTGAAGACCAGCCAGATGTAAATTTTGACGGGTGGTCAATGCCAGCAACGATGACGGAATACGATTTCGTGTGTTATCAGAAAACTTCGGTCTCAGCGTTGGACGAGTGACTGTCGCTTGGTAGACAGCCCAGGCGCTCAGGGAAAGCCAAGCCAATATTGAGCATCGGATTTCGGTTACATCCGGAGCCTAAGTAATCTCATCCGCTGCAGTGGCCACGTTTACTGATCTTTTTTTCTCTGATCACATCTAGGCGTAACCTGCGCTGAGCGCTCTGCTGTGTCGGGACAAAAACGTTCCTTTCACCATCAGAATCTCACCCTAATCTGTGTGCACTGTGCTCCACATGACTTCTCCACCGGAAGGGGCCAAACCTGCGCGCATACCGAAGCTAAGCTCATCGGTGCACGACATCAACGCTGAGAAACCCCCCTTTGGATCTAGGTAACCATGAGAAAGACCAACAGCACAGACTATCTCTGATCATCAAACGTGTAGATTTCTTACGCAAGACTCTGATGTCTGGGCCCAGAACGCTTGGGATCATGTCCCGCCCCCTGAAGATCAAACTGAAACGATAACTGCAGCATTAGCGAGGCAGCGTCTTGTTCCAGTACAAGACGATGACAAGAAGAATTACAATGAAAAGCCTGCAAAATACTGGTTCTTCTTTTCGTCTGACTTCGCTTTATTCATTCTAACACTTTCGATTGATAGGGATAATTTTTACAAAACGAACGCCGATAATTTCTTCCGAAATAGAAAATGGTGGGTATCACTTCTTCTGTTTCCTGTAATACTCTCACCTTTGTAGCTGAAGGTTACATCTTGAATTTCCAGAGTTGCTGGCAGCAGCAGAACCAAATGTGAGAGATTGTGCCTCATCAATGATTTCTCTTATGTAGTCAGGCAGGGGATATAACCATTTGCGAGATAGGATGCGGTGAGTCTTAATATCTTCTTTGATGAAACGCATCTAACCCTTGTTTAGGTGCCGGCAACGCAGCGTTTCCGCTTCTAACAGCGAATCAAAACCCAAACCTTATCATCCGAGCCTACGATTACTCAACACATGCAGTAAAATTAGTACAGGTATGCACAGGTTAAATCGCCTCGTGTTTTAGGCTCAGTCCACGAGTAGACAAATGCCCTCTACAGCTCTCCGCCTATTGGCAAGATAGAGGCAGCTGTCTGGGATCTATCCTCACTAGAAAAACTACCACAAGGAGTAGAGCCCGGGACTGTGGACATTATCGTCCTGGTGTTCGTGCTCAGCGCGCTCCACCCGGACGAATGGGGTAAAGCGATCGCTAACATTCATAAGGTATTTGTCTGGCTTCACAGAGACCATCACTTCATTACCTGCCCTTAGATGCTCAAGCCTGGCGGTCTTGTCTTGTTCCGCGATTATGGTAGACATGATCTCACTCAATTGCGATTCAAATCTGGTCGTCTCCTGGAAGATAATTTCTACATCCGGGGTGATAAGACACGAGTTTATTTCTTCGAGCTTGGTACGTCGCCAACAATACTCAATCAACCGAGTTTTCGAATTCTGTTACTGTATTCAGACGAGCTTGCCCTGATCTTTACCGGATCCCGCGCCTCACCTGCTCAGCAAACATCAACAATGACAGAAGTCGTAGACGAAGATGAAGACAACGAGCCAACATCACTACCCGCATCATCGCAAATTGCTAGTTCTGCATCACACACGCCGGCAGAAACTCCCATCCCAGGATCTGACGATACCCTCAGTCTGGCCTCTTCAGGTCCATCCTTATTCCCTTCCTCTGTCGTACACCACAATCTCCTTCATCCTCTGACCCACTGTCCACCACACCCTCTATTTACAATCGAACAACTCGGCGTCGACCGCCGGCTCCTGGTCAATCGGAAACGCCAGTTGAAAATGTATCGCATCTGGATGCAAGGAAAATTTCGTAAAGCCGAGTGATGCAGACGTGGCATGAATAAAGTGATGGAGCCTGGTGGTTGACTTCGTATGTATTGACTTCCAAACGAAAGCCCCTTCTTCTGGTCGTGTCATGTGAAGTACACGTCTGGTGGCCGGATAGCGGCCTTACAGCAATGAGAATAGCAGGACAGTCCCATAATGTAGGAGGATATTAATTGCAAGGTGATCTACGTTTTCAACTTTTTGGTGATTTGAATTTCTAGATTACGACAAGATTCATGATGATGGTGTGGGGCAATACGACAGAAATATGCCTGGCAATCATGTTCCACCACTACAGATAAATAGGTTCCAGCTGGCAAACACGTCGGAGCCTCTGGTTCGTCAGTGATTGCAAGAAGAACTACTTTAGTTTCTCATTCGTCATGCTTTTCCCAATTGAACTGTCGGCGGCTATTAATCCACGTCCTGAAACGGAGCGACAAAGTATGTACAATCCTCATTTCCGATCTGTCGTACGGATCACTTGTGCGAGGCGAATGCCATCAGCCTCTCCAGGCGACAGAGAATGACCGCCTCCTCGCACGAGTCGCTGGTGACGAATATCGACGGGCCGGACACCGAGGACCACACTAGTTGGGTACGGGTTTACAAGTGAAGGTAGGTAAAGCCTATAAAGACTAAGAGATTCCATCGTTATTTGCCAGCAAACCGCACCATGGCCCACGCAGAACTTGATCGGCTCCAAGCATGTTTGAATTTCGCACTCGATACCTTCCGCAAAGAGATGGACAACTCTCAGCTTCCTCCCCTGAGCCAACACAGCTCAGTAGAACACCCATTGGATGACCCAACAACCTACCTACCAAGCACCGCGTTGTTTGAAGCTCGGCGCCTCTCTCTAGGTACGCCATTTTGCTTTACACCACCAATTCACAACCTTATTCGTCCTTAAGCATGCCTGGTTGGTTACTAACTGAGCCCTGCTGTGTATTCATCTGACCGCCTCTCATAGGGGGAACTAAAGGACCTCATGCAGCCGCCTTTGGATAAGCGCATGGATGAGAGGTACACCGCGTATGCTGCTGTCTGCACCGATACCCTCATCAAGACAGGTATTATCGATTACCTGTCTGATGTGCCAAACCCCTCCCAAGGTGTCCCAGCCGCTGAACTGGCCTCCGTTTTTGAACTTGATTGTCAAAAGCTCGTTCCCATTCTCCGCTGCTATGTAGCCAACGGTTGGGCTAGGGAGACCTGTGATTATTCATTTGCTTTAAACAGATGCTCGCGCTCTTTCATCAAAGGTCACGCAGGTCGGAGACTGAACCTTTTGTACGTTTTCACTGTATGAGCGCCCGACAAGGGGCTAAAATGTCGAGCAGTATGCCTGGGTTTATGTCGATGGTAGAAACTATACCACACTGGGTGATGGAATCGGATTGGAAACTATCGCGCTCTACAGCGCAGACTCCTTTCCAGATCGCGTTCAAGACTCCCTTGCACCGATTCTCCTGGGTTATGGAGCATCCACATGCCCTCATTCCAATTGCGGATCATCTTCAAGTTAGTAATCCTTTGAGAATTACCGAGCTATTACCGGAATTTTGCCGTTCTAGGTCTTCGGTGACATGTCTACGCCGAGTATCGTGGCAGACTACCCATGGAAACAGCTGGAGACGCCCATCATCGTTGATTGTGGAGGCGGCAAGGGCGGTCTAGTTTCGGCCATCTTAGACGCGTAAGTTGGCACATGTCATATTCCTTATTTTCCGGAGGACTCTCAATTATGGCAGGCATCCTTCCTTCAAAGCTATCGTGCAGGACACGGAGAATGTTGTCGCACTGACAAGTTCGATTATGGAAGAACGCCGCCCTCGTGATGTTGAAAATGGTACACTCAAGGTGGAAGCCCACGACTTTTTCCAGCCTCAACCACGGATCGGAAACGACTATAGCTTTATCTTGCGTCATATAATGTGAGTACTCGTTCACCCCACGCTGGTGTTGTTTTACCAGTCCTGCCAAAGACATGATTGGCCAGACAAAGAAGCGGTCGGTGTTGTACGTCCTACTTCAGTGGCACAGCTGACTTTCACTCAGGCGACGATATTGGGAAACGTAGCTCGCGCGCTGGGCCCCAAGGTAAATAGTAAAATTGGCATATCATGTACTATATTTGATACATTTCACAGTCCAAGATACTCATCGTCGACATGGTAGTTGTCCCGAACGTAGATTCGACTGCTACAACGAACGCCAAATCGTTCTTACTAGACAGCGATGTCAAACGCGCCGACTATAGTGTTCCATCGCACTTTGGTTCAGCGTCTAAACTAGTCAACGCGTTCTCGGTGCACATGCTGACCTTGATGAACGGTTGCGAGAGGTCTTTGGTACGTGCAGAACAAAGTTAAGTTTGACTTATGCGTTGCTGAAAATTGAATAGCCTGAGTGGGAGATACTTGTGAAGGAGTGCGGACTCCGTATCACGAACGTTTACCCGCTGCGAGCTCACACTTCCATCATTGAATGCACACTTGACACATGAGCATCACTGTAAAAGAACAGAATATTATTTACTGGATCCCAGAGTAATGTCGATTCCCAGGCATATTGATGTATTTTGGAGGTCTGGAACCTTGTAATCGTCAATAAACGGCATCAAATACATCACTGTAGACATACGATCGCACGCGAATGCGCCAGCTGAAGTGATTATTATTCGCAAACTGCTTATGATAAGTAATCTGGCACCTACAATGTTTTGCTGTACACCAATTATACCTGATGCTGGGGAAAGATTGATGGTTGACTTAGCTGTCTGGATGTCGATTGCTAACACGATGGTTAGGGGCCTTACGGTTGCCAAGGAGTATCAGACACATTCGCTCATTCGGATATTGCCACGTTCACCGTTACTTTTGGTTAACTATGTTATAACACAGACCGAACATTAGTGTTATAGCAATGAGCACACAAGGGGAGTCCTGTAACAACTAGTAGGATCGGACCCTGCGTTGCAAGTTGTACGTTTTGGACTTTGGATTCAGACCCCTCCGCTTTTGGCAACTCTTAGGTAATCCTGTGCGGGATACCAGCCTAGATTCTAAAGTTCCACTCTTCCCACTGCGGACCCAGCCTTCGAAGTCGCAGAGTCTTCTCGTACCTTTCATCATCACGGCTTCCGCGCCCACGCTCAGAGAGCTTTCTAACACCATTTCAGCGCCCAACCACATCCACCGCCACCTCATACCACACTCTTTAGCACCTCGAACTTCCCGCTACGAGGCTCTACTACCGCTGGGTACGGGTTTCCGCACTCCACTCTCTCTTCAAATCACACAGTGTGCGCCACGATATGCGCGGAAAATGGATGTTTGTTGTGCAGTGTGCACGGGGGGCGGACATTTCCATCAACAAATTCAGATAAGTCACCGACAAGTAAGATCTTTCCCGATGAGTGACACAGCAAGTAAGTAAACGTGATGGCAAAATTTGATTATGTGTTGCGCACTGACGATTGAACAGCGTGACTGGTAGGGCCTTGTGAAGGAGTGCGGATTACCCTCTATGAGCTCACACATCCATGATTGAATGTGCACTTGACACATGTGTCATGAGCGTTGCTGTCACAGAAGAATGTGATTACAATATATGTTTCGTTGGGTATCACGATGTTGTCCACTGACCACAAACGCACTTGGTCTAGTTCCGCGTTCGCTACGTCGGGTCATTAATCAAGTATACGTCTGGGGACAGAGCATTGGTTTTATAGCAATGAGCACACCGGGATGGTCCTGTAGCTTAGGAGGACCCTGCATCGCAAGGTGGTCTACGTTTTGAACTTTTGGCGATTTGAATTTCCAGATGATGACAAGATGATGATGGTGTGTGGTGATACAGCAGAACTCCGAAGCCTAGATGCCTGCCAGTCATGTTTCACTACTGCAGATCAATAGGTTCCAGCTGGCAAACACGTACGATCTGGATCGTCAGTGATTGTAAGGGGAAATCATGAAAGCCTGCAATTTTTTTCTCATACGCCATGCTTATTCCCAAATGAACAGTCGGCAGCACATCCAGAAACGGCTGCATACAAGCCTCATACAGAGGATCCTCGAGTGTAGATGACTCACCCGCTGTAACATTTTTAATCGTATGACAGGAATCACTTTCACAATATTAATGAGAATGCCACCAATACAGCTTCGTGTGTCGACGGGCCGGACCGGAGATCAGTAGGGTGCAGGTGTACGAGGAAGGTAGGTAAAACGTATATAAAGGCTAAGAGACTTCGTCATTTTTTGCCAGCAAATCGCACCATGGCTCATGCAGAACTTGATCGACTCCAAGCATGTTTGAACTTCGCACTCGATACCCTCCGCAAGGAGATGGACAACTCTCAGCTTCCTCCCCTGAGCCAACACGGCTCAGTAGAACACCCATTGGACGACCCAACAACCTACCTTCCAAGCACCGCGTTGTTTGAAGCTCGGCGCCTCTCTCTAGGTAAGTCATCGTGTTTCACACGCACCAATGCATAACCTTAATTCCTTCAGCATGCCTGGTTGGTTCCAACTGAGCCCTGCCTTTGATTCATCTGACCGCCTATTCTAGGGAGAGCTAAAGAGCCTTATTCAGCCGCCTTTGGATAAGCGCCTGGATGAGAAGTATACGGCATATGTCGTTGCCTCCACCGATATCCTCATCCAAACCGGTATCATCGACTACTTGTCTGGCGTCCCGAATCCCTCCGAAGGTGCCCCAGCCACTGAGCTGGCCTCAGCATTCGAACTTGATTCTCGTAAACTCGTTCCCATTCTCCGCTGCTGTGCAGCCAACGGTTGGGTGAGGGAGACCCGTGATTCCTCATTTGCTCTGAACAGATGCTCGCGCACTTTCATCAAAGGTCACCCAGGTCGGAGATTGAACCTTGCGTACGTTTTCGCTGTATGAGCGCGCGACAAAGGGCTCAATGTCGAGCAGTACGCCTCGGTTCATGTCGTTGGTGTCAGTCATGCCACATTGGGTGACGGAATCGGATTGGAAACTATCCCGTTCTCCAGCACAGACAGCTTTTCAGATCGCGTACAAGACTCCCTTGAAGCTATTCTCCTGGGTTATGGAGAATCCACGGGCCCTCGTTCGAATCTCGGATCATCTTCAAGTCAGTCATTATATGTGAGAATTACAAAAGCGCTTATCGGACTTTTGCCGTTCTAGCTCTTCGGTGACATGTCTACGCCGAGTATCGCAGCAGACTACCCATGGGAACAGCTGGAAACGCCTGTTATCGTTGATTGTGGAGGGGGAAAGGGTGGTCTAGTTTCGGCCATTCTAGATGCGTAAGTTGGCAAATGACAGGTCCCTATTCGCGAGGTCTCTCAATCATGGCAGGCATCCTTCTCTCCGAGGCATCGTTCAGGACACGGAGAATGTTGTTGCACTGACCAGTCCGAAATTGACAGAACGCCGCCCTCGTGATGTTGAAAATGGTACACTCACGGTGGAAGCTCACAACTTTTTCCAGCCTCAACCACGGATCGGAAACGAGTATAGCTTCATCATGCGTCATATAATGTGAGAAATTGTTCGCCTCACGCTGTTTTTGCTTACACCAGTCCTGCGAAAGGCATAATTGGCCGGACGAAGAAGCGGTCAGTGTGATGTATCGTACTTCAGTGGCATGGCTGACTTTGACTCAGGCGGTGATACTGGGAAACGTAGTTAGCGCACTGGGTCCCAAGGTAAAAAGCCAAATTAGCAGACCGATGTGCTATGTCTGAACGTCTGAACCGTTTCACAGTCGAAGATACTCATCGTCGACATGGTAGCTGTCCCGAACTTAGATTCGACTGCTACAACGAGCACCAAATCGTTCTTACTGGACGGCGATGCTAAACGCCCCGACTATATAATTCAATCGCACTTCGGTTCAGCGTCCCAACTGGTTAACACTTTGTCGATGCACATGCTGACCATGATGAACGGTTGCGAGAGGTCTTTGGTAAGTGGGCAACAAAGTTTGACTATGCGTTGCTGAAGATTGAACAGCCCGAGTGGGAGAAACTTGTGAAGAGTTGCGGGCTCCGCATCACGAACGTTTACCCGCTGCGAGCTCACACATCCATTATTGAATGTGCACTTGAGGCATGAGCATTGCTGTACAGCAGAGAATGGCGATTTCCAGCCATAATGAAGTAGATTTTGGGTATTCCTGGAATTGACGATATGTGTGACTTCCTGCCCCCTATCGGGGATAAATTCACACAAAGTCAACTCATGTTTCGGGACTCCAAGTGGTAAATTCACATTGACAGCCTCCGCGTAGCCCTCGAGCCGGACAAGACACGTTTATCCTGATGGGCCAAGCCGCGCCCACTGCGAACACACCTCCCGATCCTTATTCTGGGGTCGAGCCTACCAGTAAGGTACGGGCAACGAGTGCGTGCTTCCACAGACAAGCTCTTCAGGGAGGCTTGCTGGTGCACACATATGCGAGTCGAAGAATTGATCCACGTTAGGCGTAACACACGTGTGATGATGCTGGGATCTTGCTAGTGATGCACATCACTGCAAAGGCCGTACACCATCCATACGACTCTGAAATCTAGATCAGTTGTTGGCTGTTTGAATATCATCTACAGAGGTTGTTCCTGTCGTACTCAGAAATAAATTAGGTAAGAACTGCGAGAAGAAACATACTACGAAGCTGGTAATGTACAGTACTAACATAAAGCACAGAGTATAGCCCTTTGCAAAGTCCGTGAAGCCCAATATCATCCTTCGCGAAATGCGGAACGACTAAGTCTGCTTAAGAAAAATATGATCTTGACGCATGGGATCCACTACTACGTCGAGGGAAGGGATAAGGGTAACATATTCCGCTCGCTGCTCATCTGTCATCATCACTCCACCGCCTAAATTCAGGCCCTCCAGGGGACAATTTGACCGTGCCAGCAATGCCTTCAACTCCGCGTGAGGCCATGGTTGTGCATAGCGAGCTTCAAGCTCGCATAACTTGGGGGGTGGGAGAGCATCGAACAGGGTGTGTATCTGCGATGGTTCGATATAGCGAGCTTCAAGCAAGCGTAAATCGGAAAGTGATAGTGCATTGAACAAGCGTGATAAATGCTCCGCGTTCCCAAAGTGATGGGCGATGCGTAAAGATCGAAGTTTGGGGTGTGTGAATGGTTCGATGGGTTGCATTCGCAGGCTGACGCCTGTATGAATTGTTAACGAGGAGAGGTCGGGACATAGATGGAGTAAGTGAGGGACTACATTCAGTTTATCTATGGTGACCTCGATATTTGTCAGGCGTGCCAATAGGGGAGTGGCAGCAGAAAAATCCTCTGGGTTGAACATCGGAAATATTACCTTGAGACTGCGTATAGTGAACAGCAATTGCGACATTGATTGTGCAATGCGCCGCATTTTAAAATTATCGTCCGCACATACGGTCAGTTCCTGAAGTGTTGGGAGGTCTTTGAACATAAGTTCAGGTTTACCGGCCTGGAAGACAAAACGGATATAGAGAGACGAAATTTGATTGATGTATGGCTGAATAAGGCCTCGGAACTTAGTGATGGAGTCATTTGTGTCGCACCAAACTTCCAACGAGAGCGGAAGTCCTCGTGATCGCTTGAGCCATAAGTCATAGCAGAAAGCCATTGACTCCCAGTGTTTGTTGTCGTCTTCGCTGCTTTGCAACATCAGCCTGCACCATAAATTGGACGTGCCCACAGCAACCTCCCTCCATCGTCGACATATTCTGGTCAACAGCACAGGAGCTAGCCTTTTGGATGCGTACGGCAAGCGGCTGGTTTCCGGGAGACAGTGAACGAAAATGTGGGATAGAACTTCAGTTGGCAAGCGCCAGAGAGCCGATACAAGTTGTTTGTGCAAATTCATAGACTGGGTGATCCTGTCTTGCATCTCGACGAGTTGCTGGTGAAGAATTTTGAGGTCGTCCATGACTGTTTCCAGGTCTGAGATCTCGTGCAAAGCTGCATCGAACTGCTGCTGGCGCTCGTTGATGATAGCGCTGATACTCTGATCTTCGAGCTCGATGACAGAGTGGTTGGTACTAGTGGAAAATCTGCGGGAGTACGAGGTTTCGAGGTCTGCAGAAATCTGGTCACTGTCAATAACATGGCATTCGATATATCGGAATAGTGCATACGATTTCTCGTGAACGTGCGAGCTGAAATAAATGGTTATTATTCTCGGACACGAGTGCTTGTAAAACTTGGCACTTACGGTGTTTCGCAGCGCACCGATGATATCCGATGCAAAGGCTGCAGAGAGACTGACTCCTGGATTGGNNTACCGTCAAGTGCCCGCATCTTGGACCTTGGTAGGTAACACGTGGGCAAGGTTGAAACTGTAGAAAAGTATGATGATTAGACTTGGCGAATCATGAGCAACGCTAACTGTTGATCAATAACTCACTAGAATCCTGATAGTGTATTAATACGGTATACTAGGCATATGAATAGCGTTGCATACCTCCGATGAGCAAAGGGTACTGGTAGAACAACGCAAGTCTCCCTTAGCTAGACCTAGAGAAGAAGGAAGACAGTCGTTCCTCGTAATAACCAAATATTGAGGTGGTGACCGTCTATAAAAGCTGCGCTGCTGTGCCTGGTCGATGGATGGCGCGAGGTGCTTAGGAGAAAAAGTACCTTGTAGCACCAGTACACCAATGTACATACGCCAGCAAAGACGTTCGATGAACATGAGGGGATCCGAACGATAAACTTGAAGTTCGGGTCGAGTTCGGGTCGGAAAAGCCTGATTATGCAGAAGGTAAACTGTCTTCCCGCTGAATCTATGATTAGGGTCTGCCTTACGAAAGACTGGTAAAGGAAAGTGGCAGTGACGAGCAAAGCGAGAAGTGGCAAAGCCCGAAAGACTGGCCAGGAGTCCTGCTGGTGCACACATACCCGAGACGAAGACTTGATCTACGTCAAGTGTATGTGTGATGATGTTGAGGTCTTGCTAGTGATGCACATTGCAATATCATTGCGAAGGCCGTATGTACACCCGACATCCCTACTGTAAGTACTAGGGTGCAGACGGCGACTCTGAAATCTGGACCACTTACTGGCTGGTTGGATATTATCTGCGGAGGTTGGTCCTGTCGCACTCGAAGAATAGGCTCCTAACTTGGGTAGAACGAAGAGTAACGTACGGACAGTACTAGTAGCGTAAAATACGGAGTATAGCCCTTTGCAGAAGTCCGTGAATATCATCCTTCGTGAAATGCGTAACGACTAAGTCTGCGTAAGCAAAGTGTGATCTTGACGCATGGGACCCACTACTACGTCGAGGGAACAGGCTATGCTGTCATATTTATGCATAATTTTGGCTGATTACAGGTATTATCATTATGCATGGCTGTTGC
>QFEX01000558.1:25957-40199 GCA_003316505.1 Suillus alpinus
CTTTGGGGATAAAGTATCCATCATACACGTCGTCGTTCACAGCAGCGTGAGGTACGCCTAAGGGAATGTTCATCAAGGGACTGATGATCATACCACGAGCGCCTTACCGAGAGGTACAATCGGATAGAACCTCAATGTTTCGCGCAGGACAGCTTCGATGTATGGCATAGAAATGCGATCACCAAAGTCAGGGAGTCTGTCAGCTCTTACGACGCGATCAATTTCGGCTTGAGCACGTTTCTGAACTTCTGGATTGAGAACCATCGCTTGTACAAAGACGAGCATGACCGAATGTGTCTGTTGGGCAAGGAAATCGAAGGTTGCTCCCAAGAAAAATTGCTTGCGAGCTCACAGTTTCAGAGCCAGCTGACAGCACAGTCAGTCAAGGATGCATGAGAAGAATAGATAAAACCTACCCCCGAATGCGGTTGCACTGGACTCTTTAATGGCCAATTCAAAGGATGGGTCGCCTTGAAATCGCGCGAGTCCTTCGGAGACCATAGAGGGCGAAGACAACCCAGAGGACTAAACGCCTAAGCAAAGCGTCACGCGCCTAAGAAAGATATGAACTTACAATTCTGTCAATAGCATACTCGAATGGTTTCTCGACCATATCCTTGAGTACGCTCCTCAGTTCCAAAGCATGACGCTTGAATGATGCTCCAGGGAACCAGGCAGGGATTAAGGTCACTACGTTTGCGTTCTATCAAGGTAATCTTGTACTGTGAACATACACCTACAGGCAGGATAGGAATCAATGATAGCCGCCTTTTCAGGAGTCTCAGCATGAATGACTCTATGCATCGCCCCCCGAATCATGGAAACGAGGGGATCATTGGGCTTCGTGTCGTAGTCATAAACAGCAGACATCACAATGGATGCTGAGTGAGTTTCCAGATGCAGTTCATATTGAGCGGGGTCGTGGAGAAGATTGAGCAAGAGCTGGTGCGCCTTGCGAAGCTGCATAGGTCTGTAGATAACAGCGGCTTCAGGGCGGAAGGCTTGATGGTATATTCGTCTAAAGTATTTAATGTAAGAGCAAGCCAAGGAGTGTACATACATGCTTACCTGTGCCTGCGCCAAGCATCACCGTAACTTCGCATGACCGTCCTGAATGCGATACCAAACCTTTAAGAAAAATGGTATGAGTAGGTTTGAAAACCATGGATCGTGTTACTTGCAATTCCACTGTAGCAAAACGGGGTCTGTCAGAATAGTTGCTTGAGCGCTTCTCAAGAAGCGCTCGCGCTACCTTCTCAGAGTTCAAGATGATGACATCCTGGTTGAGGATACGAGAGTATATGATGTCGCCTGAAACCCTGTCAGATATCGGATGTCGAACAAAAAGGGAAGACAGACCATAGATATCACTCCATTCTTTGTATGTGATCCAAGGAAAGACGGTATTCATGCGATGCAAGTTGCCAAGGACAGGGAGGGGCCTTGGACCAGGAGGCAGAGGGAGGTTTCCTCGCGCTTTCTTCTTGGTAAAACTTGTAGTAATACCAATTATCGTGGCAAGGAGAGCCACGACCAAAGCTCCGTGTGCGAGGTCCATGGTGAAGAAGGTCAAGGATGATGACCTCCCAATCTTTATCAGAGGTTGGATATCTATTTAAAGATCTCCGAGATTTCTAGCCCTAGTACATGCCGTATAAAGGTGTATCAACATGACATGAGGCCAACATGAGACTTGAGTTGACGTGCGCAGCGCGTCCTATAGAAGGCCCGGGCTACCGTGACATCTCATAGACGCTGCACATGCAGGTAGGGAATAAGTGCGCAAGTACTAACAAACGAGGACGACTAACCGCTTACATGTTACGGTCTGCCATCAGCCCGCCCGAGGTTTGGAAAAGAGTTGCGAAAAAAGCGATAACTGTTTACTACGACCAAAATGGACCATGCCAAGACGACAAGGACGGACGTCTGACATGTCTCCCACAAAGATGGAAGCATTAGAGTGGGAATTTATTCCCTTATATGTTCTTGTATTACAGCTCGACGACGCCCTGAGCTTAGCACCTGCTCAAATCCCGGGATGAGTCTACTCAGTCTTGCGGCCTAAAATATTCAAATTCTGAACTAGCTGCTGGATGTTGTGCACTAGTGCTCAAGCTCCTGCACTATTTGCGAGATGTCGTTGGGTCACGTAAAATCAGGAAATTTACAGCCTTGGACCCAGGCTGCAGATATCAGTGATGACTGGTTTTTGGTAAGCGTCAATTTCAGTTTCACAAGTAGGTTCTGAGGTACCACAGCTGCAGGCCGCTGGTAACATTAATGGTTGGTTCGTGGTTATCCCATAGCGCTGTTGAAAGGTTCCGACGGATTCTGAAAACGTTGTGCAACATCATCGCGCCAATAGTCATCACCCGCCGAGATCTTACATTGGTCCTCAGGCTTCAGCTCTGATGACCAGTTTAATAGCAGTTTCGGACCCCACTATCACTCATGATGGTATGCGTATGGGAGGAATGTGGGCATTGCATTTCAGGTGTGTGCTCGCATACTTTTTTGACTTGTGCGCTCGATCTTTACTTCGTCATTGCACGCGTCTTGTAGCATTCATTCCGTTTTGCATACTCAGATTTGTCTTGTCTTATGACACGCAATTTTCTACATAATTCCTGTTACATACGACCAACACTCACTGCTCCTCACACAGCTCAACGATACCCTCGACTTTTCCTCCTCAGCAGCCCAACTCAGCAACCCCGGCTTTGCAGACCTGCGCTCTACGCAGCTGAAGAGTTCCGTAATGAAATGCCACCGACGCTGGCATTCTGTTCAGTGGCCATTCTATCGATGAGATCACCAGTTTTTGCGCCAATAACAGCTGGACTCGATGATCATTTTACTGTTGGACGCTTTGAAATTGCAAAGGACCCCAGAGAATTTGAAGACGCAGTCGTAGTTGCGCTATGAGGAACTAATGTTGATCACTTACTGTGCATTCTCTATCACGTAGTGATGAGGCTTCTAGCATGAATATCACTCCCATAGCGAGCATTTTTATCGTGTTCATTCTGAACCCAAGGATGATGTCATGCTCAAACCACGCTCACGTGTTGTTAGCCCCTGTGGCGTTATCCGAATTTCCTAAACAAGGGGTGCGGATAAACGACCGACTGACGGTTATCCGCGTTTACATTCACATCACAGCGTATAAAATGGAGACAAGTCTCCACCTCCACAAGAAATACATTCCAGTTGTCATCGCTATCCACTCAATTTGTTAACTGCACATCCTTGACCTCGTCATTGCTTCTGTCGAATATTGCAACCCAGCAACTTGAAAGGTTCGTTTGATCTGTTCTAAAATTCTTGCAAATGAGTCTCACTTCCAAGTCATTGGCAGTACCAAATCATAAACCATGAACCAATCTCATCAAGTCACCCTAAGTCTATTAGACTTCCCTGTCGAAACCTTGTTAGAGATTCTCGGTCATCTAGATGCGTACGAACTCGTACGGGCTCGTCAAGTAAGCACAAAATTTCATGTGTATAAATCATTAGCTCAGTCTCTCCAGATATGCAATTATGTTCGACAAGCGATCCACTCTTCCTCGGAGTTGCTGTATTCAATCGAGCTCAAATATTTTAACGCAATTCCGGTCACTTTGCCTGGCTCAGACGGCACTGACGTCCTAGCACTTCGTCAATCGCTTCGACAAAGTGAATCTGCATGGCAGAATGCTCGATACTCATCGAACATCCTGGACCCCATTCCGTGCCCGTTTGTGTCCCAATGGTCGTCCGGCGTTCTAGGATTCCCAGGCGAAGAACTCCAGCAAATAATGTTTCTCCAGCCCCAACTGGCAGATGGCCACTCTAGTGCCCCAACCTTGCGTCAGTGGGACTGCCAAGTCGACAGCGAAGTCTCCCATTTCAATTTCTCGCCTGCGCAGGATCTCGTGATTTTCGTCACCAATGCATCCCGAGGGTGAGTGGTTCTTTCAAGTTGCGTCTCAGACAGGCTATATTAACGGACATCAAGGGCGAATCACGCATATGACGTCAGTTTCAGATCCCTCTCAGAGAATAACGTCCATCCGGAAGCTGCATCCCCTGTCGTCAAAGTACTCGACAACGAGGTGGATTTGGAGTTGTTCAACCGCTACACTCCTAAATCCTCGATCTTCGGGGACTATTATGGTATTTTATTCAAAAATGCCAACAGAGCGTATGATGGAGCGGGTGACTTTTTGAAAATCTGGAACTGGAAGTCAAAGGACGCTTTTCAGGTCAGTGAATCTCCTGACTTTGTTATTGTGACTTATGAATTACCTGGACTTGTAGTGCATCGAAGCTTTTGATCCGGCTTGCGAAACGATGGACTTCATCTTCCTGACGAACGAAAAAGTTCTCGTCGCCAACGCTAGGGAATTATCATTGTATTCCCTCGTTCATTCCTCCAATGCCCTCCAGCTCACCGCCAAATTCTCCCTCCCTTCCTTGCGGAGTCCCTCTGCATACAAATTTTTCAACTTCACCCCTATTCCTTTCCCCGCCCAGACGCACAACCAAATCATCGCTTTCAGCATGACCATTTTCGGGGGACCCCTCAGCACCGATCCTTGTTTGACACTCTTCGTCGAGCGCGATACTCTCTTGGAACTCGAGTCAACCTATACGAGTCGCTATGGAAAAGCAACTGAAGACTCCTCTAGTCTGCCTTGGACCAGCTGGGGTCCAAATCACACCCGGTCCTTCGCGGATCGCTTCTACGATCCTTGCAAACACTCCATCTCTGGCTTTCGGTCTGTATCTTTGGTCGGGGACCGGGGGTCGGGGCGTGAGCCGCGACCACTATGCATTCGCGACTTCAATCCTCATCGAGTGGCGGACTTCAAGGCTGGGAATAGATCTAGACTCGATCAGCGACTTATCGAAGGCGAGACACCAAGCTTGAATCTGTTCTTGGAGCCTCTTGGATCTGGTCTCCCATATATCGAGACGACCACTAGGGAGAAGTTCGTTGCAACGGATATGAACGTGGAGGCAAACAGGGTTACGTTGCTGACGTACGAAATGAGGCGCACTATCACGACGCCGCAAGCAGGTCAAGAGGGCTCCGTCAAGTTTACAGGTGTACAGGGCTTGAAAGTACTTGATTTCCAGTAGTTATCGACCTCGAACTTCTTGTCACTTAAGCATCTTAATCCATATTGCGTTGTCTGATTCATGCAAGCTTGATGTCATTGTCATTCAGAGCAGAGTCTTGGAGTATCAGCTAGTTAATAATTAAGCTAGTCACATCGAGGGTACTGACTTTACAAGTATACAAGTCTACAGGGCTTTGAAGTACTTGATTTCCATTAGTTATTTACCTCGAGCTTCGTGTCATTCGAGCATCTCGATCCATATTAGTATTGCGTTTACTGATTTACAAACACACTGAAATCGATTGATTCTGCTATCTACAGTGCTATGAGTCAAATATCAGGATTTGCAAGCTGTCGGACCCGTTGTGCCCCTTTGGAGACTTTATCCGTCAACACCCCTGTTGAGTACACAGCAGATGAGCTTTCCCTGGTGTCCAACTGCGTCAGTTTGTGCAAGTGACTTGTAACTCTGCCTTCTGCCTTGTGCACTGCTCGACTTGGCTGCATGGAGAGTCGAGACATCTCTCCAACCTCCCAACCCTTCTTACAGTCGAGATTGATGGGTGGACTCGGAAGATAGCCCCTTCCTCATTGGACTTCAACAATAATATCAAATTTGGACCTTTTCCCAACCTCACAACTCTTTCTCAACGCACAGCACCTGCATTCCTGCATTTGCTCCTCTGGAACGCAGAACGTGCGGAGAAAGTTCTGGATGAGACTGCTCTGTTTGTGGGTCATGTGTGGAAGAGTTGGAGAGGGATCGTGAGGACCTCTATGTTGGTTTATTGTCGAGCCGCTCCTATATGCGATGATGCTCAACGCGCATTGGCGACAGAGTGGACCGCTATACCAACTAGAGAGCGAAGGTAAAGAACGTCAGTAAGCCATCGCCAGTCTGACCAGATAAAATGCTTTGATATGGTACACGTGTGCGAAGCTCGTTACAAAATAACATAATATATCCATACATACAATATTAACGCGATATGTCCGCTGGAACACTAGCAGTACAGGAACAGAAAAAAGGTATGTAGCCAATCCGTTGGACAAGATGGGAGGGATGATGCTTCCTAATTAAGGGTAGGCTCTTCTGCATCAGGCGCGAAGCGAAGTCGCGCAAAGAGTATGGTATCCCAGGTCTTGTGGGACCGTGACACCTTACTCGTAAAGTAGGCCTCCGCGGGGAAGTACTCCTGACCATCAGACTTGACCGTGAAAGTGCCCCATGGATGATTCGCTTTGTGAGAAGAGAAAACGTTGAAGTATGCCACCCCTGATGAGATGGGATCGGCGACGAAGAGAGCGTGGTCACGCGCGTTTACAGTGCTCGTAACTGCGAAACAGCATAATTAAGACTAAGCCAGGAGGTAGATGTTGAAATGAACGTACCAAGGAAGACGTCCTCTTTCTGGATAGGGTGATTCGGTGCGTATTCTTGCAGGACCGTGTGGATATTATCTTTAAACCACTGCGAAGCTGCAGTAAGACTGCCATCGGAGAAGTCCCGGCGCTCGAACGACTCGGCGTATACCGCAGCTGTCTTCTTACCGGCTTGCAGGGGAAATTCTTGCCTGCGGGATACCTCCCCCCTGAAAATGTTTCAGCAAAACATACAGCCATAAGTAAGTACCACGTACTCGCGGCGGTTGGCGCCTGTTCTCAATCTGCTCAGAAAACCATTTTGAACACGACGTGTCTTCCTGATGTTGATGCTACCGCAATCCCGCAAGGAAGGCATGCTGTAAGCATGGCTTACTCATTAGACGTACTGACAGACATACTGCTTATCCATCGAAAGCACTGATTGGACACCGTACGATATTTGACACTGTTTACAGGATGCCTACGGACTCCTATTTATATGGGTCCCATATCGTTGTATTAGTTATCGCCTCTTACCCTGCTCCAATCGCATACGCTTCTACTCGTTACTTCCGTCTGAGTGTTTCTACCCTTGGGTAGTTTCCACTTTTTTTTAACGACCTAGATCGTCGTATCAACTGTCTCAACCGTATCTCCTGAATAAGGAGATAAACAACCGAACCGACCGTCTCCATAATCTCACCGTAGTTCAAACTGTCTTACCTCCGCTCCCTACCGACCGTCGTTCAACCGCTGGTTACTCGTAGCCGCAGTCGACAAACCGTCCCATCTATCGAACCAGTCGTATCTGCTCAGATATCGGAAACAGAACGAACCGAAGAACCTCGGTCACAATTAGCGGACACGAGAACAATAAACAATCACAAACGTCGTTATACATCAGACTCTGATTCAGACTCTTATCAGTACACCGCATATATCCCTCCAAACATGTCTAAAACAGCACGCGTCGATCAACCCGCCCCAACGAAACCACCCTTCCTGACGCCGGGGGACATCACGCCTGAGGTACTACGCACCTGGGAAATGGGCTGCCGACAGTACTTCAAGCACAAGGACATTCCCGCCGACGAACAAGTTGGTAAGGTAGCGTGGGGCATGCAAGAGCCCGCGGTTCAAGAGTGGTATCTCAATGATCAAGATCGCATGGACAAACTTACCTTCGCCAAGTATATGGAGGAGGTTCGCGCGTATTGGCTTCCTTGGGACTGGGCCGACACCACTCGTCAGAAACTCTTGTCCTCGTGCCAAGGAAACAAAACATTCTCGGATTGGGCAATCGAAGTGCAAAGTTTGAACGCCCTCCTCCGCAACACCACTTCCCACTTGACTGAGCTTAACCTTCGCTATCATCTCGAGGCGCATATGCACGCCGACCTCCGCACAGAATATAGGATGGAAGACGTCAAGGAAATAGCCGAATTCCGTCCATGGACTGGAAAAATCCGGCTACTTGACGAAAAGCGGCTCCGTGGTATCGCCAACCTCGAGGCAGCATTCCGTGCAGAACGTCTCAAGAATGTAGGCGAGAAGAAACTCACCTCTTCCTCGCAACATAACTCCAAGGCTGGTCGCACGACGACCGCAAAATCGGGTACCTTCGTACGTGTTCCCCCCCTCACAGACGAAGAACGCTCTCTCCTCCGCGAAAACGACGGGTGCTTCAAGTGCCGCGAACCCTTTGCTAAACACACCACGGCAACCTGTGACAACGGATTCCCAGATGGGGCAACGTACAAGCCAGTGACCACTGCCACCATCGCAGCAAAGAAAGGAAAGAAGTACGCAAAAACGGTCGCATCTGTGGAGCTCGCGAACACGGTCGCTGTGGTAATGCCTTCGGCTGCTTTGGGTAACGGTACAGACTCAGATGAGTGTGTGGCCCCGCTGACAACCCCCTTACTTCTGTGGGACTGTCTCATAGACGGTCCTACATCTTCTTCACGTGTTACAGCGCTAATCGATGACGGTTCCGCAGCAGTTCTGATTGACGAACAACTCGTCGTCAAACTCGGTCTTCAACGACGGAAGCTACACGCTCCAATGCCCTTCAATGTTGCACTTTCGGGAGAGAACAAGGACTCATTTCTTCTATCGGACTACGTCAGGCTTGCATGTATTTCTATTGACTCCCGTTTTACTTCACGCAGTGTACGCGCAATTGTGGCTCCGAATCTCTGTACCCCTCTGTTACTGGGAGGACCCTTTCTCCATCACAACAAGATCGTTATTGACCACGAGTTGCGCACGTGCACGGTGAAGGATCAAGACTACGAATTACTCAACCCGCAGCCTCCGGAACCGAAATTTAAACCATCTATAGTCCCTTCCCCACCAAAAATGAGCGAGTATCGTCACGAAGTGTTGCGCGAGCTCAAACACATCTTGCCGGAGTACAAGCAACTCGTCGACGACTCGTGCGAGCCCGTTAACGGCATTGATATTGTGGCTGCCATCCGTGAACGGATCACGACACTCGCCTCAGCGGAACAACTAAAACTTCGCGACTCCGCAGTAAAAATTGAATACGAGGATCGTTTTCCCGCGGACATACCACACAACGACTCTTTGCCCTCCGACGTACTATTCCGTGTCCGTTTGAAGGATGCTAATAAATTAATACAGCAAAGGGGATACGACTGTCCTCGTAAATATCGAGACGCCTGGAAGATATTGCTTGACCAACATGTCGCAGCAGGACGTTTACGTCCGTCAGACAGTCCACACTCTTCGCCCGCCTTTATCATACCGAAGGCTGATCCTACCGCATTACCGAGGTGGGTGAACGACTTTCGTCAATTAAACTTAAATACCGTTCCAGATAACCATCCGTTACCACGAATCGACGAAATCCTGCGTGATTGCGCCAAAGGTAAAATTTTCGGCAAAATTGATATGACTAATTCCTTTTTTCAAACCAAAGTCCACCCCGAGGATATGAAACTGCTCGCCGTTCACACGCCTTGGGGTCTCTATGAATGGACAGTCATGCCAATGGGAGTACGGAATGCACCTGCCGCACATCAAAGACGCATGTCAACAGCCCTCCGTCACTTGATCGGCAAGATCTGTCATGTATATCTCGACGATATAATTATCTGGTCACAAACGTTGGAAGAACACGAACGAAACGTGCGACAAGTACTCGATGCCTTACGAGCAGCGCATCTCTTCTGTTCGCTTAAGAAAACGTCTCTCTTCAATCTTGAAATCGACTTCCTTGGTCATCATATTTCCGCACGTGGGATCGAGCCCGACGCTTCAAAAGTCGCACGAATTCTGGATTGGCCTACCCCTCGTAAAACAAACGATGTCCGCGCCTTTCTAGGCTTGGTACGATACCTGGCAAACCACCTTCCTGCCCTTGCGGATCACGCGAGAATCTTGACGCCGCTAACGACTAAGGCCGCAGAATCCGAATTCCCTTTGTGGAACGAAAAACACGCTGCGGCTTTTCAAGCGATTAAAGATCTAGTTACAAGTCCTCAATGTTTAACTACCATTGACCACGACAACCCTGGCAACAACAAAATCTTCTTGACGTGCGACGCTTCGGATTATCGAACAGGCGCGGTGTTGTCATGGGGAGAAACGTGGGAGACTGCTAGACCGGTTGCTTTCGACTCTACTCAACTACGAGAAGCTGAATTAAACTATCCAGTGCACGAAAAGGAACTGCTCGCCATCATCCGAGGTCTTAAGAAATGGAGAGTCGAATTGCTCGGCGGTCCCGTACAGGTTTTTACAGATCATCGCACTCTCGAAAACTTCGTCACACAAAAGGGTCTTTCACGACGACAAGCACGCTGGGCTGAATACTTAGCACACTTCGACCTCAACATCTCATATTTGAAGGGTGAAGAAAACACGGGTGCCGATGCATTGTCTCGACTCCAACTTGACGACGAACAAACACCCGCACCTATCACTTCAGATGAACTAACACCCACCCCTACAACAACCGCCGTCGTCACCTCGTCATTCAAGATCGACATTGACAAATCCTTCACAAACGACGTCATCACTGGGTACGTCGATGATCCCTTCTGTAGGAAGCTAACTGCGCTTGTTGGTTCCCTCCCCGGCTTAGAGCAACGCGAAGGATTGTTGTTTGTCGCCAATCGTCTAGTCATTCCCCGAGTCAACCCGTTACGCGAGAAGCTGTTCCACTTGGCGCATGACGCATCTGGGCACTTCGGCGGAGACAAAACGTATGCGGCGTTACGATCCGCATACTATTGGCCTAATATGAGAAGAGATCTCCTCGAGTCGTACATCCCGAGTTGCGTCGAATGCATGAGGAACAAGTCATCAACAACGTCCATCGCCGGTCCTCTACACCCGCTCCCAATTCCAGACGCAAGGGGAGACTCAGTCGCCATCGATTTCATTGGACCGCTACCAGAAGACCAAGGCTTCAACACGATTATCACTATGACAGACAGGTTGAATGCAGACTTACGGATCGTTCCGTGTAGAGACAGCATCTCCGCGGAACAATTTGCGGTCCTATTCTTCGACAACTGGTATTGCGAGAATGGGTTGCCGCTCGATATCGTATCTGACCGCGATAAGCTTTTCCTTTCACGGTTTTGGAAGTCACTGCATAAACTGACCGGCATTAAGTTAAAGCTTTCCTCCTCGTACCATCCTCAAACCGACGGCGCGAGCGAAAGATCTAACAAGACCATAAATCAGTGCATCCGCTTCCACGTAGAGAGGAACCAGAAAGGTTGGGTCCGCGCCCTACCACGTGTCCGTTTTCAAATCATGAACTCCCTAAACGCGAGCACAAACACATCACCCTTCCAACTTCATATTGGACGCTCACCTCGAATCATACCGCCCCTTCAACGATCGTTAACGGACGACACACCAGAAGAACAACGCGCTCGGCTACTTTTGACACAACTACAGTACGACGTTATGGAAGCTCAAGACAGCCTTCTCGCCGCCAAAGCCTCGCAGGCGACACAGGTCAACAAACATCGCTCGGCCGAACTCGCGCTCAACGTCGGGGATAAGGTCATGCTTTCAACAAAGCATCGTCGTCGCGAATATATGCAGAAGGGAGATAAGCGTGTCGCGAAGTTTATGCCAAGGTTCGACGGACCTTACACCATCCTCGAAGCCCATCACGACACTTCAACATACACCCTCGATCTCCCAAACTCCCCGAATATTTTCCCCACCTTCCATGCCTCGCAACTGCGTCCTTTCCACGCCAACGACATCAACCTATTCCCCTCGCGAGAATACCCTCGTCCTGGACCGGTGGTGACCGACAACGGACAAGTGGAGACCTTCATTGAAAAGATCGTGGATGAGAAAAAGATAGGCAGAGGAAAGAAATACCTGGTGCGGTGGCTTGGGTTCGGAGCCGACGAAGACGAATGGTTGCCTCGACGTGACCTCGAGGACTGCGAAGCCCTGGACGCTTGGGAACAGCAAAAAGAGGCTTCATAGGTTGGGAGGATGTAAGCATGGCTTACTCATTAGACGTACTGACAGACATACTGCTTATCCATCGAAAGCACTGATTGGACACCGTACGATATTTGACACTGTTTACAGGATGCCTACGGACTCCTATTTATATGGGTCCCATATCGTTGTATTAGTTATCGCCTCTTACCCTGCTCCAATCGCATACGCTTCTACTCGTTACTTCCGTCTGAGTGTTTCTACCCTTGGGTAGTTTCCACATGCATTTTGCCACGTCACCCTCGGCCTTCTTCTTTCCTCCAAGCTCAACGACGTTGCAGAGGGTTACGAACTCCCCGTCAGGTTTGGACACATATCCCACAGCACCCACCTCGACAGGTGAAGGATATCAAAGAGGCGTCGTGACTAGAAAACAGTGAGTATCACCACACATTATGAATGAACTATGGCGTACACAATTTTCCATACTCATGGGTGTCCCTGGCCAAAATCCTGTACCGCCGCTCGTTCTGCATGGCCCATGCCCACGTATTCGTGGACGGCTCAGGAAGGAGATCGTCGATGGTGTGCTCGGAGACGGTGCCGACCTCACCGACAGCGTTCGGATTTGTGAAACCCGATGTCCTGGACGTTCCAGAGTAGTCTATGTCAACCAGGACTCTTGGTTGGAATAAACAACTCTGGAACGTCCTGCAAGTCAGAGTCAGGCTCTGAATATCCGAACTCAGATCCAAATCCAGACGACGTGCTGAAATAATCGGACATCGATGGAGTGTGTGGTAGCCAAGAATGGCGGTCAGAAGTCGGTGTACCAAAAAATCGAAGGCCACTGGCAGGCGAGGGACGGCCTGAGAAGCCAACGACCGGCGAGTTCGCAGGACCATTCGGCGTGCAAGGCGCTGGTAAGCCGTCTGCACCATAGGGATATACAATATTCCGACAGCCTCGAAGCCAAAACACCGTCATGGAAAATGGCGAACGATAACGAGGGTCACGCGCCCAGCAGCAGCCGATGACTGGGAGAACAATCATGGCAAGAGGGGTATTGGACATCTCTGGGCGACCATCTTGTTCTAGATACACATCAGCAATTTTGAAAGTTGGAAAAGACGCCTTGAACGTACCGAGTACGATCCTCTTTACGTCTTCATCGTCTCGGGTGCCATAAGGAATGCCGCCCATATTGAGGATCTCCACGCAGCAGATGGCAAAAGCGTAGACGTCCGTTTGCATTGTCGGATTGCTGCACCGTTCAAAACTTCTGGCGCTTTCCACCTCGGTGTCCCCCCTGTGCGATCAGGTGGTCAGAACCAGGGTATGGCTTCAAAAACCAACATACTTGGTCGTTGGCACCCGCTTAGCCTGTAGGCGTCATCCTTGAGTTCGCTCTGACCGAAGTCAGCAATGGCGCAGTTTCCTTCTTTATTCACGAAAGCATTCGCGCACTGTCCCATGACATACATGAGCAAAGCGCTGGGACATCGTATGGCTCACGAACCTTCAAATCGCCATGTACTACCCCTTGGGCGTGCAAGTATTCCATCCCGCTGGCGATCTGAGTGATGAAGCGGAACTGGTCTGCTTCGTGTGGCATGGTGTAATCATCGCATGCTGCGGTTAACAACCACTCCACGAGGCTTCCGCGTTTGTAGAGCTCGCTCACGATGAACCATGGCTTGGATCCATGAGCACTGCTCGCCCCGAACATATGAACGACCTGAGGGTGTCTGAGTCTGCGCCAGAGCTCGACCTCTCGACGAAATATCGAAGCTGGGGTGAAGTCGTGGAGAACCTTGATGGCGACCACTCTATCGCGCCAGGATCCAGCGTAAACTCTAGAGAATGACCCTTGACCGATCATCTCGAACCGATCGACCTCATATCTGAACTATTTCGTCAGTACAGGAGCACGACATGAAATTGAGAAGGGATCGTCCATGAAGGAAGTTCCCATGGTAAAAATGCCGGCGCCTCGCACCTGCATGCAGACATGGAAACGATACTAGCATCCAAAAGCTCCATCGCAGCGAGAGTACTGTCGCTGGCAGCGGCGGTCGTCCGCGGGAATTCATGGCGCAGGGACTCCAACTGTCGTCGCATGGCCTTCATTATTTCGACGACTTCGTTCCGTTCGATCTCTAAACCATTGAGGACGTCTGCATCGCACTGCGCAGTGCTAATCAAGCCGGGGAGATGTTCTAGCTGGAACTGGTCGAGTCGAAGTTCCTTATCCGGATTGTCTTCAGGGAAGATAGGGTTTAACTCGCGACGAACCTCGCCCTTGGTGGTCGTCGGACACTCTG
>QFEX01000563.1:0-12262 GCA_003316505.1 Suillus alpinus
GAACCACATAATGCTTCTTGAAGTAGCGCCTACCAAGCGCTGGAATGAAACAAACCGACTTGTACATGCGAAGAGCATGACAAGTGCCAGCATCATGATACCGTTATGTACGACAGAATCATAATAATTGTGACAAAAGTTCTATATCAAACCACAGCACCTTCCTAAAATGGGTCACTCATCCACGCCAGCTGCCAGTGGCTAACGCTTCTTGCACTCGCGCCGCAACGATGAGCAGACCATCTCAAGGACCGATGACAAGGTCGATGACAAGGAGTATGACGGCACTTGCCGTCAGGCGCTCCACAAGGCTTAGCGGGGTGCAAGGTAAACTCACAACAAGCTTTGATACCATGGATAATGCACCCGCTAATTCGTCATTGACGTACTACTTGATTACAACTGATCATAGTTCCCAAGCATACAACTGCGCCGCAGCTCCTCAGACACAAAATAAACAATCGGGCACCAAGAGTAAGCAGAAATGCGGAGCAGCTACGGCAGTTCAAACACGAAAGAACGCGCGCCGATTGCACCGGTTCGCAGGATGCGGGGAAGGCTGCTTCTCTCGGTCGTTCATCCCCTTCCGGTCCCCACAGTACTTCGGGTGCATCTGACAATGTTTCCGCCCGAGAAGGCGAATTAATACTTAAGGAGAAAGAGTTCCGGTTGAAATCTCGAACGCTCGAACAACAGCTTGCAACTGCATCCCAGAAGGAGAGAGAAGCCGCTGCGTTGCTTGAAGAATGCAAAGAACGGTTGACGAGAACCACCCTAAGGCAGCTTGAAGAATATTTTACGTGTCCTTTGTAAGTGCCAAAACTGAAACTTGTGTGTGAGTTGAACTTAATTAATTATATGGGTTCTTCGGACAGGTGTTTTGAGATTATGTGAGTTGTTTAATCAGTCTCAAATGGACTCAATACTAGATTGATCGTATAGGGCGTGTCCATATAGTTTGAACCCACGACAGTGCGGGCATTCCTTTTGCGCCACTTGCATTCTGAAATGGTTCTTCTCCCGATTGCATCGCGTTTGTGGCAGCTGGCATGAGCCCGTGGACTGTCCCATGTGCAGGAGTGCTTTATTTTACACTCCCGATAACGTTCCGCGTCCAGAATTCTCGTTCCCTTTCACACCAAACAGAGCGGCTGATAACGCGATTCGCGGCATGATCAACACTCTCGCGAAGGAGGCTGACTCTGGAAATATCTCTGCATCTAGCTCACTTGCTGACTGGGGAGAAGATGGTCACGCGAGACAAGAATGGTGTCGAAAAGAAAGGTATTTGACTCACCAAGAATTCAAGAATTTTCCCTCAAATGCACCGTCTTTATTTAATTAGAGTTGGACGCCATGAGATGACAACTCTCGCTACATCGTGGACAAACATGCATGGAGATGAATTCGTTAACATCAAAAGCAGACTTGAAGTATTACATTCATAGAAAATGACTGGTGTTCGACTGGGTGAGGTTTACAATGAGACAGACCGATACGGCTTTGGGGACCCACAGAAATGGAGCGAATGTTTCAAGTACAGAATGAACGGATTATTTCTTGTCACCTTTATGAAGTTGTACTTATCCTGGTTCCATTCTCTGAGACATCATTGTTGACTGTTTTTTTTGTAAACGGATAATTTGGCAATTTGCAATTTCCGTTGTATATGTATTCGAGTTTTCGAATAGTGGGACCGACCGCGACTGGATTCATAAAACTACAGAAAAAAACAACGGTCTCTCAACCCTCGCATACCTAGAACATCCTGAACAACGATGTTGTTAGACAAAATCCGAGCTGCGGCGAGCTAGCACGTACCCAATCAGCAGGCGTTAACCAGAGATCAACAGCAGAATCCATTTTGCCAAGAACCGCAGCACCTTTCCAAGCCAGCACGCGAGGGTCGACTTCTTTTGGAGGTGGGATAATCTGTACTTTGTCCATGCTGGGGACCAATGGAGTGGCGATTGCCTGCAGCCTTGTTGCAATGGTTCAATATATCTGATGTGTGAACGCCTTCTGTGACTCACCTGCTCTCTAATGCATGGGCCATTCCAGGTATCAAAGCGCTGCCCCCAATGACCAGAACGGCCTGGAGGTGCTTGCGAATTTTATCATCGCCCCCGGATGCCCGAGCACTGTTGAAGATAGCAACATCGAGAGGAAGTTTACTTGCTTCAAAACAGACATCGATACCGAGACCACCATAATTCGAGGTCACTGGTACGGAAGACTGAGAAGGTTGAGGCTGTGGAGGAACAGGCATAGGAGATGGTTTTCCGTCGCCCTCTACATCAATCACATCCATGGGTGCATCAGCAGAAACTCCTCCCGATGCTCCGACATTGGATTGCGCAGAAGATTCTACAGCCGGAGGTGGTGTTGCATGCGCAGTTGACGGCAGTGATACCTCTTGTTGTTCTTGTTTTCCGCCATTCTCTACAACCGCAGTAGTCTCTGCCTCAGTTTTTGAATACAGCTATGGCAAGACAACTGTACGTACCATCCTGCAACTGACCGATGGGAATCGGAGAATGACGAACATCCGTCGGCACTGTAGAAGGCGGTGGAAGTAAATGTTGCGTTGAGATGATCATCGCTTGAGTCTGACGGCATGATGTAAATAAACCCTATCCATGATGGATACAGACAAGAATACGTACGACATGGTCGGCTGGATGCTCTATAATTTCTTCAGTGACGTCCGGATGGGGTATGGAGCGCAGACCGATGTGCTTCCTGTCGAACTCTATCACACGGGGCTCGAATACACACTATGTAAGTATCAAAGGTGTCAGCTGGCAGTTAGATTGATGAAGGACTGTTGTCAGCGAAACGCACCATGGGCGCAAGTATTATCTCGTCATACGCCCGTAAACCGTATTTCTCCGTGGGTTTACCAGGCTTGCGCACTACAAAGTCATACAGATTGAGGGCAACATCACCCTACAACACTCTAAGCATTGAAAAAGGCATCACCTGCGATGACTCACCTCCGCTAGTGTACACAGTCGTGCCTTCAGATCCTCCATGACAGCCCAATCGTACCATCGCGCGAGATTGATATCGCGATAGGGAAAACTTATTCGTTCTAAGAGGACATATAAGAATTCAGTAATATCGTCTCCGCCCATATTGAGTGTGATTCTGACCGATTAATTAGCGGTAAACTCAGTATCAGACGTATACCTTACCTCGATTCAGAGATAACAAGACCTTCATCCACGCATGCTATACTGGAGTTGACGGCGCCAATGTCAACAACACACGCACTGCTGATTCCTGCGCCGTAGGTTGCCGCTAATGACTCCTGCCTCACGTCAGAACTCGTTGATATCAATACAATACACGCGTGACACACCTGCTGCACGCAGATTTGCTTGAAGCCTAATGAAACAAAAAGAACGTTGACGAATTCGCGGACGTATGCCCGATCATAGAAGTCTGGGATAACAAGAACAACAGAATAGTCCTAGTGGTATTGATTGACACCGTTTTTAGGAGGAGTGAAAGATGGCGAACCTTATAATCGGGCCGTCTTACATTCAACCTTTCTTTCAGTACAGTGCTGATAATAGTTTCAATGTCATCCAGTATCATTTGGTGTGACGGATAATCCCTGGTGTTGAAGTTCTTTCCGTAGATCGGCCACTTCACTGAATAATTTAAGAGCTGAGGATCGGACAACCGGAGTGCCTATTACGAAAGACTCAGAACAACACTTAGAATTAAATTATGATACATACTGGTTCTCCGACTAGAACTTCTGAATCTTCCTGGGGGTCCTGGATCCAGTCGACAAGGAACGGGTCATTAAATTCGGGGATAATTTCAGGTTTGAATTGCTCGTTAAAGGTCGACGCGATGCTTGTCGCGTTGGGTGTGACGCGAAGTTTGTAAAACCTCATCCGCTCGCGAAGCGAAACAATAATTGACCCCATTTTGGTATCAAACTGTATGAGCACTTCAGAACGATATGCAGCATGGCGAAGGAAGAAATGTATGTACAGGATCATCTGAAGTGATATCGACCGCGTATTCGTCTCCGTTGGAACTCGCAGCTACGGATAGCTGTGGCGCTTGCCCTTTCCTCGGGCGCGAAATACCCTCGACGTAGGTCGGAACCGGTGTCGGTGGCTTGTGTCTGCGCGCAATGACATTTGGAATGGAGACGGGAGTGACATCTGACGCCCTGCCAATTCTCAGAAAGCGCGATCCAGGGTGGATGACAATAACATGATAGCCACGTCTATTCTAAGCAGTTCAGTGTTACCATACGAAAGACCAGCCCAATCATGCAAATGCCCACCTCTGTTCCGGTGAGGGAGCAATTTCCTCTGCCGCCAATTCTTTCTTTCGGGCTGCATTACGCGCCCAAATGGTCTGTGTCTCCGATTTCAAGTAAGAAGTGCCCGCATGCTTGGGGTTTGGCCTGACACGAGTCCGATCGTCAACACTCGAAATGTAGTCATGGAGTCAAGGTCTGTCAACGTACGCCAGGGGCACATGCATGGATGTGTAACGCATGCCAGAGTCATCTTTTTTCGCGTTGGGTATTCCCCTTGGCATATGGTACTGCGTTTAGTTTGTGCGGGCGGAAAACAAGTGAAAGAAGTATGAGACAAGTGTCATCATCAAGTTCACGTATGGATCGGCTTCTGCCGGCGGTTGGATGGCTCAAGCAAACATACGAGGTTGGACGTTGGCTAGTAGAGAGCAAACATGGGGATGCTATTGTATAGGTACAGAAATGTAGAACATGTGGATATCTATATGAGAACATATATCGACGAGACAACGGCCAATGTCACGTCGGTTACCAAAATGCACACCTATCAAATATAATTGAGCTCAATAGAATCAGGACAACAAAGTCATCTTACCATCCAGAAAAGCATTGACATAGGTTCTCCAGTGAGGTGGCCTGCAATATAAGTTTGTCCACTTGAGCAGTAACGGGAAGGACGATGTCAGGGTTGAAGTCACGTCCTGATAATTGGAGAGAGGAATCATTAGTAACGCAAAGGTGCAAACGCATGGGAGAGGATGAACCTGTGAGTTTGTGCTGGACACGGTTATAGACAAGTAATGCCCGCTCGTTCCGGACCTCTTGCCTCGCTCCAGGTCCCCCGACAACCTCTGCAAATATATTAATTTCTCACTTCTGGGCGTACACTAAATGCATACCGTTGAAAATATCGTTTTCATCTGCGCGCAGCTTGCGAGTTGGACCTTGAGGATATCCCGAAACTTTAGCAAGTTCAGCAGCACGGGCAGGATCAGTTTCGCCATCTGCTATTCATGTGAGTCAGTCAAATAATGATAATGAAGTGCAACACACCTTCTGGTCGGCGTGAATCGACGTCGGCTTGCATGAGCCGCCAATTGATCAGGGGATCATAAACGAAGGCCTCCAGGACTGCCATCAGGGACTCCTTATTGGCGCGCAGCACGGACATAGTAATTTCGCAGGTATGTCGGAAACTTCCTTCAATGCCGCTTATCTGTAACATCGCTGTGAGCCTGAGAATGCCTGCGGTCTGTTGCACAAATTACCTCCATGGCATGTGTGAGCATACGAGTAAGCCTGAACGGAATCTTTTCGGGGAACTTCTCGCGGTGCATAGCAACTTCAAAGCAGTCACCGAAGTCAATATGAACAACTTTGCCAGTCGTGCGCTCCAGTAAAAGGTTGGACGGATGGCGATCTCCGAGACCCAGAATATGGCCAACCATGCTGTTCACTGCCAGAGAGCGAGTATAGGTCGCACGGCGTTCAAGCCAGTGCTCTGAATTTGCGCTCTTCAGCCATAGGACGCGATAAAGGTCCTGACCGGTGGTATTCTCTAACGCATATTCAAATACTTCAACCTTTTGCAGTAGCGTTAGGTTCTCGTAGTCCGGTGCCATCTGGGATATATCAGCAGCTGAGACATGTTGTTTGAATAGTGATGCATACCTGAAGCATTAGCCGATACTCTATGTTCAAAAGGACTTTGCGAGAGTCTCGATAGTCACGAACAAGGACATGCAAAGTATCGCTATCCTTGACCCAGCCAATGAGACCAGCGTTGGGTGCCAATGGAATGACAGAGTAACGCTGGATGTGTAAGCGTCGCTTAAAGCTATTGGTGTCAACAGACAGAAGGGTATTGACAAGGCTGAACAACTGCATAACACGCTCGTCTTGACGCAAGTCTTCGTGCCCTGTATATGATGGAATCAGCGATATCATAGTGTTGGGGTGACCATCCTGTTACCTTTCAAAACATACTGGTAGTCCTGGCCGTCACTACCCTTCAGGGATAGTCGTCGTGGCCGTTGCTTGGAAGCTATGACTGTGAGCTTGGTAGTGAATGATGCAATGCGAACGACAGGTCGGCCACTATGATATGTTCCTTAAGTCGGCTAATGAGTACAGCGCGGTAGCAGAGTAAAATCCAAGATGCATACCAGGCATCGCTAGATCAAGATCGCGGGATTTTAAAAGTTGCGGTGACACATATTGCAGGTCCAGTGTAGTCAATTGAGGTAGCTGCTTCTCCACTTTCCTAAAGACCTAAAGGCACTTGAAAGATAAGCAAACAGAGGGGATCATCAACTTCCATGACGCACCCCATAGTAGATGTCCCAAGCCTTGTTCAGTTCTGACATCTCGCCGAATGCGCGGTACCGCCGACAAGCCTCCCGAGCTTCGTGCAAGTCGCGACCAAATGTTTGCGCGAATGATGTCTCCCTAGCTGTTGTTGGCCCCTAATCCGCGATGCCTGAGCAATTTTTCTAATAAACTTCGAGTGAATGCACTTACAGCTTCAAGCATCTCATGAAGGGGCTCCAGAGTCGAGATCATTCCCTCAGGATTCTTGTCATTGAAGAAAAGACGAGAGGCTTCTTCTAAACCTTCATGCCACATCTCGTGCCAAAGAATGGCAATACGAATGAGTTCATGACTGACGACAAGCGCCTGTGCCACAATGATAGGGCTGTGTTCTCTCATTCTGTTCATAATGTCCAGGGCTGCTTTCTGCCGAGATATGCTTGAAGACTTGGAAGCTACAGTCAAGGGATATATGAGAGCCTGGGGGTGATGTTTTCCAACTTCGGTAAGAAGGTTGTTGATGTTTCGCCGCACATTGTCGCTTGGGGTTTGGATGCGGGCAATGATCTTAGGAAATACTTCAACCAGAGAGACGGGTCCAATGCTAATTTGCGCTCACCTGAGGAATGACTTCCAACCACGTATCAACCTCGACAACAGAGAAGCCACTGGCCATGGCCTGACTGACATCGTCGTGTGCACCAAACTTAAACCACAGCGTGAGCAACCTAAGAGTGTCCTGTAACGCATTCTCATTTCGGAGGCCAATCGAGCGGAAGAATCCTGTTTCGGAGTGAGTGGGAACCTGAACTTTAGAAAGAACAAGCTGACCTTGAACAGCCTGCACGATGTGGGCAGCAAGTCCACTCCCGGGAATGTCGACAGCTGTGCTTTCCTTTTGACTCTCCAGATGGCCAATGACCTCAAAATTGGCTAGCGCCCACGTATGCCAAGCCTTATACCAATTGGGATCATAGTGGGTTGCCAAAAGGTACGAATGCAGTATGTCTTTGACATTCCGCTGACCAGCTGGTGAGTAAGAGATGTGTCTAGTATCAACGCACTTACAGCGCCCCAATCTTCCTTCAATTCCACCTGCCATTGCCCTTGTTTGAAGTAACAACGAGCGAGAAGACGTGAAAGTTCATCCAGCTTAGGTTTACCGACACCCGATCTTTGTGAGTGATCCTTAGATTCCACCTGCAAATCCCTTGCAAGGCTTGCAGAGAATTGTCGCAAGAAGTTGAGACTTTCCTCACGAGCGCCGGTGGACCACATATATTTGAGTTGTGCATACACAACGTTAGGAGGAGCTTTCATATGCTGGTCGTCTCGAAGATGCTGTAGCTGAAAATATATATATAAAATGGAGTCATCGTAATACATTGCCATTGCCATTCACGTACCCTTTCTGGTGAAAGCAATGAATTGATCGTCTTCTCCGCCAATGCCATGCGGTCTGACTTGCGACAAAGGTTTGCGAATTTGATCCACATAACAGGATCATCTTCTGGGTTGAGGACAAGGGCTCTAACTTGCAGAATCCGTTGCCAGGTTTCGACATCTGGTTGACAGCCTTGCAGTCTTGTGAAGTAGGGTGAGCGCAAGTATTGCACGTGTTTCGAGTACACACCTTTTCATCCAAGTTTTTCGCATTGCTGCTTGGCGGTCGGTTTGATCTGCATACTGTTTATACACAATAATTTCCTCCAGCTCCGAAAGCATCTGCGCGCGGACAAGCGTGCTGGACTATTTTAGTACATGGCAAACTCAGGGCACAAGGCCTAACTCACTTGTAAGACCGGCCGTATCCTTCTCCAACAAAGGAGGTCAACTCCGGCTCGAGTAAGTCTCTTGCTTTGCCAATCTCCTTGAGAGCCTTTGGGAACTGGTTTTGATGGACAGAAAGAATGGCCTTGTAAAATGCTCTATCCGGTGAGTCGGCCCTCATGGCAGCGATATAGTCATCCATTGAATCCCATTCACGAAGTGACCATGCCGCTGCAGCGGCCATCGGAGCTATTTCACGGCGATCCTCGTGATTTGCATTTGACCAGTTCTCATCTACTTGAGCGGCAAGTTGATCCCATTCACCCAGGGCATGCAGACATTTCATACGTCCAATCTGGACGTCAGGTGCGTCTGGATCCTCTTGGGCTTTCTTCTCATACGCGTTAAGTGCCTCTTGCCATCTGCCCAGGCGCTCATACCATTCTTCGTGTTTGCTGACGTCGTACTGCTCTCGCGCGATAATGAGAGTGCCCCAGGCAGCGTCGTGTTGCTGAAGCTTGGTGTTGATTCCGATCAACGCTTCGATGATGTTCGGGGAGGTTTCGGTAAAGAATTCGAGCTCCTTGTAGTGAAGAGCTTTCGCATAGGCATGGAACCTCATGGCATACTCTCCCAGAGTGCGATGCTCGATGGGGAGTGGCTTCTCCTCATGTTCCATGAACTCAGCTAAGCTAAGCAGTCTGTGCACGAGATCAGATGGAGCAGTGGTGGAAGTAATAGCGCATTCGATAGATCGCACGAGTCCTTCCTGATAAATCGTTTAGTGTGAATGGGTCACGAGTACAAAGTCGATTTACTTGATACTGATCATAGAGTTCTGTCCAGCAGGATATGAATGCTGCATTGAACAGTTCTTTCGCCAAAGGAGGGTGAATATCGACAAGACTCATGCAAGCCCGAAGTGCGTGTGACGGAGACTCCTTCATCAACTCCACAGAAAGGCGGTGCATCCATTCTGTCCAATCCTCCCTTGTGCTCACGGAGGACACGTCCCATGCTTGCTTCAGATGCTGTTGGTTTACAGTCAATTTAGCAGCTTCCGCAGGTACAGAAATTTCTGCAGCCTTGGATTCACTGAAGGAACATCAAGAGCTGACGTCGTAAAGTAGCCAAAAAGAGACGCACAGCAAGTCATGAGTGCCCGGCTCTTGCGGTAGACGTTCCCCATTCAGGAGCTTCGATATCAAATTCTCGTAACGGGGATGAGGTATACGATTCCGGAGCAGGCACTATCTTGTTGTCAATAATCCAAAAAGGAAGAACAGACTCAATCATATGCACCTTGTTGATGGTGGGCACGAAGATAGCAAAATCCGATCCAAGTTGGACAACTAGGGCGCACAGGGTGTCCATCACCGCCTGCCGAAGCTCGTTGTTGTTTCCCTCTAACACACGGATCAAGGGGTGCACAATGCGAGAAGCGTGGTCAGAGAAGTTAACACGGAGGGATAAATGGGCTATAGTCTGTATTGCTTTCTTGCGCAGCAGAGTGGTAGCATCGGGTCGTTCAGCAGATTTGACAATAACGGGAATGACGAGGTGAAGGTACTCTTCAATATTTGCCCCGAACGTGAGGAAAGAATCGAAAATCTTGATTTGAGTAGCCATTTTCTTCTCGAGGTCTCCTTCGAAGACTTTGAGAAGATGAGGCAGAATAGTTGGTAGAAAAGGTTTGAACTCAGCGTCCAAAGCCTTCCCCAGCGCTTCAATCAAAGATACTATTGGAAGCTGTAAGGAGGCATTCTCCCAAAGCTCCGTCACGAGGCCAAAGACCTCTGGCATATAATTGCGGATGTGTTGCTTAATGATCCCAACCAGGATAGCCAATTGCTGCAGGTGAAATTCTTGCAGACGCGCTGTGGAGGTGCGAGCCACAGCGGTAAAAGCAGGAATGATCTTTTGAAACATTTGGGTCAGTACAACATTTGGTCATGCAGCAGCAAAAGAACCGACATACCTGCGGTAGGAACGCCACACATTTCAACCCTTGCGTCCTGAAAATGTTCATAATCGCTTCGATGACGGTGTGGTGATGATTGCTAAGCGATTGATCCTTCAAGACAGCCAGAAGAGACGTGATCACGACGGTCTGGTAGTAGTCGTCGCTACCTGTCAACGATCCTGTCTGAGAAATGGCGACAGCATTGACAGCAGGAAGTGGTGTTTCATTCATGGCTTCCTCATCCGGCCTTGTCTACGGAAATGTCAGTAACCTGAAGCGAAGAGGCACGTCCCAGACAAACCTTCCGCCTGTATGGATCCAGAGCTCCAAGGATACCGAGAACTTTGACTACTTCTCTTACAACCTCGCGGCGTGCATGCGGGGCGGATTCGCTTCTCAGAATGCGTCCCAAGATCGGAAGCAACTGAGGATAGTCTACTAGAGGTGTTATGACATACCCAGTACTAGAGCACAACTGGCCAAGAGTATGGAGCGCAGCGTCACGCTTGACATGAGCAGGATCGGAGAGTCTGGAGATGATGACCTGCATGAGTTCCGGGATATGAGGAGCCACGTCTTCCCCGCCAACAGCAGCCAGTTCTCCGAGACACATGAGGACATTGGCAGCTACAGCCGGGTTGCTATCATTCGCCTTCTGCAGGAGGACACGGAGCATAGGGAGTGCATATGGCTTTATGAGACGCTGAGTCGCGCCCACTAGGAGAGTGAGAAGGCGGGTGCAGTCTTCGCGGTTTCGCCTGTAAAAACATTCATGATTTGTTCTAGGACACGGGGATCGATGACGCACATCACAGTTGAGTATTCTAACTCTGTCAATAGTTGTATCAGGGCCTTGCGCAAGGAGGGCATGACGTAAGCAGGGTTGTGCTTGGCAAGACGTCCAATCAAAGTGACAGCAGTAACACGATTCTCGAAGACCTCATCATTGAGGGCGATAAAGATTGACCTGACATTCTCCGCTTGCGCCAGATGCTTGTCAAACCGTTCATGAAGGGAGGACAGAACAGTTTGCCGAATGGTAGGGTCTTCAAGTAACATCGATTACGTCAGGTGGCCCGTAGTAGAACAAATGAACTTACCTGGGTCTGCAATGCCTACTGTGAGGAGTTTGTCAAGAACGTCACTGATTATTTCAATCGCGTGACTGCTGGCTTGGTAGCAAATTGGGTCCCTGACGAACAGCCTGCAACAAGTAAGAGCACCAGCCCGTCTGACGTCTGCATTATCGTCTTCCAGATAAGGAAGAGCGGCATTGCGGACAAACTCGTTCAAGATGTGACCTGCTCATGCTGAGTACATAATATAAGATAGCAGCAGGTAGCTTACCGCTGAAGTCGAATGTGCCAAGCGTGGACAGTGCGAGTGTGATGAGCTCAGGGCTCTTCCCACTCCTAGTGGTCTTCGCGAGTCATGTTTAAAACAAGCAACAGAAGTGTTATTTAACTCACCTGAGATGAGCTCAAGTCTCTCGTATACGCCGAGACATCACTACGGACAAGGGAAGGTGGGGCTCCAATGGCTTTATAAGGCTGTCCACATAAGATCATGGAGAGTAGATCCAGTAGACGGTCTGACAATGTGTTTGTTTTCATGAGAATGACGCCTGTAACGTCAACTGACGCACCTTGAATAGTCTTTAGCAAAGGAGGAATATTACGTGCAATGGCCATCAGCGCCTGTCTAAGAGGCTCACTCAGCCCGCACGCAAAGAATAAATCAAGTTGATCGTGAAGAAGCTTCGTGAGGTTTGGACCGACAGCCGAAGCAAGCATTCCGACGCATTGGAAAATAGGTTCTTCAGAAGGAGCATTCTTCTTTCTGTAGAAAGAATTATGATGACTGCATACAACAGTCGGTATACGACGTACCCCCTGGCTTGTAGACCAAACTTAATTTGGGCCATGATG
>QFEX01000564.1:9266-20994 GCA_003316505.1 Suillus alpinus
AGCCAGAGGATGAACGATCGGACTCGTGACACAAGACTAGCAATTCAGTGAAAGCGCGCTCAGATACTCCAGTGGGAGGGCTAAGTTCTCGTCTACCAAGGAGGACGAGGGCATGCGGAGGATCTGGATAAGCGACGCCCGCGATGACACAGGAGGAAGGTGGCTAACAGGGCGGGAAAGTCGAATCAACAGTGCACCTTGATGTATATCCAGGGACTTACATATAGGTGATGAGTGGTGAATTCGAGAGGCACTGCGAGCACGGCAGGGAGTATGAGAGCGAGAGTCGAAAAGGAACGCATTATGAACGAATGTGGGGGTAGTAGATGCGGCAAGCAAAAAGTATAAGAGAAGTCAAGTCGAAGTCGGAGGACAAAGATGTAATGGGTTGGAGAGTGCGAAGAGCGAGCGTTTATATGCCTGGAGCTTGGTGGCTGACATGAACTGGATCATCCTTGGCTGACAGAATTCCCTCGGGCGCCCGTGTTGGCCACCGGCAGTAAGTATAATATGTATCAGATATTCATCGGCGGAATATAAATATTAGATGCCCACCCCAAGTTCACCGTCGGTCGACATAACATCAATCGAACATGCAACCTATAGCTAGAGCAATTTTTGTTTGAGAATTCAATTAATTGCTTGATTGCGCATACCAGTCCCCTAATCGTGAACCCAGGTTATGTTTCGCAAGTCGAGCGCAAGGGGGTCGGTCAAGGTGAATTCAGGAATCGCAGCTTAAGTACAAGTTTGGCTTGTGCAACCCGTAAGTACAATAGTGAGTTCATTCGTGGTGCTTACCTTACTTAAAGAACTCCGGAGACTACAAGAACAACCTCGAAGTGGTATCTTTCAAGCGATAGTTGACTCAAGAGTCCGAGTCAACTGTCGTACGAAAGACAAGCAGAAGCAGAATCATGTCCTACTAGTTCCCACGGCTGATTCGGGGAGGCTGCTAACATATAGATATAGTACATACATACATACCGCAACGAAAAGAACGACATCGTGTTCAGGACTTCGGAAAGCAAATATTGTGGTATGTGGAATCCGCTCGTCATTGCAGATTGCATGTCAAAATAGTCCAGTCGGTAGTACGAAAAAATAGATAATACAATAGAATACAACTCAACCACTAATAAATAACAACCCTCTACGAACGCTCGCCGCGAAGCCGCCGTGCAAGAGCAAGATCTTTTGGTTGGATAGTAACACGCTTGGCATGAATAGCAGCCAAGTTGGTGTCCTCAAACAGCGAGACGAGGTATGCCTCAGCGGCTTCTTGAAGAGCCATCACGGCAGATGATTGGAAGCGCAGGTCGGTCTGACACAAGCAATGAGATACGACTAGAGTTAAGACAGAAGGTATAACTAACCTTGAAATCTTGTGCGATTTCACGAACAAGTCGTTGGAAGGGGAGCTTGCGGATGAGCAGCTCTGTTGATTTCTGGTACCGACGGATCTCACGAAGAGCGACGGTACCGGGACGGAAACGATGGGGCTTCTTGACACCACCAGTGCTCTGAGAAAGGCTGAGCGAAGTTCCAATGGGTTCAAAGATATACTTACTGCTTGTGCGGTCTTGCGTGCAGCGGACTTGGCTGCCAATTGCTTACGAGGGGCCTTGCCTAATAGCTAATGAGCTCGAGTTCCCTGTGCTAGACCAAGAGTACAACTTACCACCAGTGGACTTGCGAGCGGTTTGCTTGGTACGAGCCATTGTTAGGTTGATTGGTACAAAGTAAAGACAATAGTCGATGAAGTGGTTGGTGGTTCGGGAATGAGCATATGTCTCCGAATGGGGGTGACCCTATATACAAACGCGTCGCGCGGTCACGTGCAAGGCCAAGTCACTCAATCAACAAACCCGGACACGGTTATTCAGCACAGCCACCCACCGCTGATATATAAGCAGTCGTGGCTCATTTCGGCGTTCGTATTATCTTCCCAAGCTCGCCGTCTCGCTTACGCGCTTTATTACACTTTACTTTTAACTCAACACAATGTCTGGCCGTGGAAAAGGTGGCAAGGTGGGTTCCGTATCACAACAAATGTTTTGCTTTCGGTCTCATGGGTCTTGAAGGGTCTCGGAAAGGGTGGTGCCAAGCGTCATCGTAAGATTCTTCGTGACAACATTCAGGGTAAGTCGCTCGTCGATTTTTGGCTTGTTACATCTAGCTAACTGGCGTACCTAGGTATAACAAAGCCTGCTATCCGTCGTCTCGCCCGTCGTGGTGGTGTCAAGCGTATCTCCGGTCTCATCTATGAGGAGACCCGTGGTGTTCTCAAGATCTTCCTTGAAAATGTGCGTGGACTTGCTGATAAAATCCAATGTACATGCTTACGTTTCCTCCCAGGTCATCCGCGACTCGGTAACATACACTGAGCACGCAAAACGGAAAACGGTTACTGCCCTTGATGTTGTCTACGCACTCAAGCGGTCAGGGCGTACTCTGTATGGTTTCGGTGCATAGTCATTTTTTCGGTCTTATCTTATTATACTGTATCAGTAGTTGTAATTTTAACTCTTCATTCTGCCTAAGCCAATGTTTGAAATTGAAGTCGTGGATCGGATCATCCTGGCAAAGGATCGCTGTCAGTCCAGAGTTATCTATTACTCCATCCTGCACTGACGATCAGTATGTCCGTGGTTTTACCGACTTTTGATGTATCTTTGGATGCGACTCTTTTCCCAACAAGCGAGTCTTGGAACGACGTGCTATGAACGTGACCACATCGATGATGAGTGTTGAACTAAACGATGCACAGTGTTTGACTGCTGACTTGGCCTGGAGTACTTTCCTACCAAACGAGACTCTTGCTGCTATCTTCCGCGGTCTTTCGCCTTCTGTCCTAGCAGCTATTGCGCCTGTATCACGCCAGTGGAGGGAAGTAGCGGAATGGCTGCTATATTCAAACATCTGCATCTCAGAGACTCTCTCTGCCTCATCTCCATTCCCATTCAGCACGCTTCGTTGCTGCCAGACCATTCATCTGCATTCACATCTTGCCAGCGGGCTTTGCAAATTATATATCCGATGGAAATCAGAGCACGGTGCACACTACGACCCAGACTTTGACCTCCTCCTCTCCAATCTGTCACAAGCAATAGGCCTCGCAACCAACCTCGAGTCCCTAGACCTACATCTCGGCCTGCCATGTCTGCCAGAACATCCCACTTTAACTTCTCTCACATTCCCTGCTACCGATGTGCATTATCACTCCCTCCGACGCGTCTCTCTCAGCGGCATCGGCCCCTTTGCGCACAATCGTCTCACTCATTTTCTCAACATTCTCCCCGCCGTACGACACCTCCGTCTTCCTGACTATCACGATCAGATCGCCCTCCTCCCTCAAGCCCTCCCATCTCTCATATCCTTCTCCGGCTCGCCGCGCGTAGCCGCTGCAATCTTACCGGGAAGACCAGTACAATCCCTTGTACTCATAGGACAGGACTACATCACTGACCTAGATCTGTCCCGAATGGCCCTGACAAGCATTCCGCTTCGCCATCTGGATTTGTCATCCATGTTGGTTACCCCGACATTGTTGCGAAATTTATCCAGGAATCTTAATACAGTCGAGTCGTTGAAGGTGAAGCTTGCTTTGAGGCATACTTTGCATTTCGCAGGTATCGTGAGTTTTCTTTCTTTTTGCATTCTCATTTTGCGAACTTGAAGATATCCATTTTGACTGATGATTGTATTTTTTTTGCGTCGCAGGGCTTGCTAGCAGCGCTTTCACACCTTCTCGGCGCATTTCACCGTCTGTCTACGCTTGATCTCTCGCCTACGCACGTGGACTACACCGGGCTCAGTAACAGCGCAGAAGAGCTCTCACTCTGTCGATCGTGGCAGAACGCGTGTCCTTCTTTACGGCGCATCGTCTTTCCTTCCCAAACAGAGTGGACGTTCCAGGAAGGCGATAACACGTGGCTGTCTGTTCTGTTAGGGGGATCGCGGAGGCGAGTGAGTGCTTTTTTAGCCTTCCGTGACGTGCTCCTAGTAATGACGGAATGCATAGCCTGCGTTCTATTCGTCGAAGAAGTTCCTTGAGTCCTGATGTGATACTTGACATCATGATAATCGATGGTGTTTGTTGATTTATGATCTCCTCGTGTCGATGTACAATTTATTAAATGTCTGCCTTATAAAGACGTGGAGATGCCAATTTGAAAATCATTACATCAACTTGTCACTGGTCTCACTCACGAAGAATTCTAGAGGAGACGAAACCCGATCAAGCACCCGCACGGGTAGATGAGAAGAAGATGACGGTGCGTATTACATGTTATAATGCAGGTATTATCGTCAAAGCACAAATGAATACCTCTCAGGGCTGCCTGGTCTTTACATAAATACAGCTATAGTATTTCTACGGTACTGACGTCCATGTTTTCAACGGAAGCTATGTCTTGGACTTGTGCAATGATGTTATAGTCCGACGCGATCCTCTTGTACTCTCCGACACGCTGCTGCGCTAGCAAAAATGCGTCGAAAGGCTGTCCAAGGCGAACCATCAACCGCAAGGCTCGTTCGTGAGGCTCCTCTTCTGCAAGCGGACCGCCGGGCGACTTGTCGGAGTCATCTAACGGAGAGCCAGGCTCGTTCCAATCTCCTACACTCTCCCCATCGTCTGCAAAGTAAGGCTGTTCTGAAAAGTCGGGTACCTCGAGTAGATACCGGTCCCATGGACGGACAAGCAAGAACGTCTGTCGAATGGGCTTTGCCCGCGAGAACGGAATCAGGGTCTCTGCAGTGGTGATCAGCAGGTCGCGAAGTCCGTTTGCCTTGATTCCATAAGTGATGGGAGTCTCCTGAGTTGGACCGCGCCTTCGTCTGACTTCCGTGACACGGAATGCAATGCAAGGCAGATGCAGTCTGCAGTTCGCGAAGCGAGGAGCTCTCAGCTGTTGAAGCTGGTCATAGAATTTCAATACTAGATCTCCAGGCATGGTATATCGCAGCGAAGAGACCGATGTTTGAATCTGATCTTCAGACAAAGATGAAAGGGTACGTGGCGGAGCGGTATATGAGGTAATATGGGCTGGAAGACAACTATTGAACTCGGATGGTTGTCCGACCCAATCGAGGACAGTAATGTCGCCCGACTGAGCGACAAGCTCCTGCAAGAGCCGTCCAAGCGCACGCTGTTTCTTCTCGCCATAAATGACAGGTAGGGTGATGCCGAAGATGCCAAATAGTGAGTATGCAATGTCTTCCTGCACAGTGGTGACACGCCTCGATGCCCATTGCAGTTTCTCTCGGGCGCCGCTCATCCCTGGACGAAAGTTCACGAGGGTCCGTGCATCTATACCCGTCGCATCCTCCAACTCCTTCATAATTTCAGGGGACTCTTTGTGGTTGGAAGAGTGATCGTTGAGATACAATGACCAATCCTTCTGATAAAAGATGACAACTTTGGGAGCGACAAATTCTTGAAAGGTCCATCCTCGCTCGTTCCAAGCGCTCATCGCCAGCGCGCCGGACTGGGATGAAGGAGGAACATCGCATAGGTAGACGATGGTAAGCGCAGAGTGGCGGTACCAGATGAACATGGAATTGATCGATTCTTGGAGCTCAGTATTGCTGTTCTTGTCGATGCAGCATGTATCCATCCATGCCCAGCCGTACCCTGCATTACGGGCGATTTTGCAGAACGACTGCAATTTCACGATGCCACCAAGGGCATTCAACTCGTACACGACTTTGTCCTGGATGTCGTGCAGCAGCGCCTCTGTCTCTTCCCACCTGTGCGATAGTAAAACGCAGCGGAAGTACGTCGCCACCACTTCTTTGATGTGCTCTGTTCGGAGGTCTGAACGCTTCGTTGTGAATGAGAGAAGCTCCATATACTCTGCACTCATTTTGAAGGCGTTTATCTGTGCCGCTCGATCGCACAAGAGACCCGTGGAGGTATTAAGTAGACGAAGCGGGGCGTTTTCGAGTTCAATCCAAATAGCTCTTCGAACAGTGTCTTCTGTTTCGAATGCAGAGACATACTGTTGACGCAGCTCTGCAGAACAAGTTAAGCATCTTTTATTTGATGAAAAAATGTTCCGGGGCTTACCTTGTATCTGTGCTTCGGGAGCATTGTCCAACTTGAACAACATAAGTTTGAAGGCCTCGATGGCTTCGTCATGACGTTGCGCACCGCGGAGCGCTGCATGCTTTAACTCGTATCCAATGTGAGACGAAGAATTGAGTTCTATGACCTATGCGTCGCTGAAAGTGAACATAGGCTATGAAAAAGTAGATGTCATCGCACCTTTTGCGCATCGAGAAGGGCATCCTCCCATAGCATTTCCCCCCGCTTGGCCTTACTGCGGTTTGCAAAGATAATGTCGCATGTAGAGCCGAGGTCGATCGCCATAGAGTATAAGTGGATGGCCCCGTCATAATCATTTGCAGCGAGTGCAACATCTCCATTGGCAAGGCAGAGCGCGCTCCATTCTTCCGTGAAAGCTGAGTGAGATGCAGGTCAGGATTCTAGCCTGTGTGACATGATGAACTCCAGACTTGCCATTGGACCAGTCAAGACAGTTGGCATTTGTGTTGTCATCAATTATATCCATCATGTGTCTGTACGATTCCAGGGCTTCTTCAAGTCTACCTGCTCGAAGGAATGCATCACACCGGTTCTGGTGTGCATTTTTCCACAGGGACTTTAGGTCCCATCCGAAGAGCTGCGCAAAACATGGAGTTCGACATGAAAGGCATGTTCGGACTCGGATGAATCATATCAACGCACCACCACCAAATCCTCATATATGAGATGAATGGCCGATGTAGATGGGAATGTGCTGGAGTTGACAGCAGTAGTGAAGTGGTCAGCAGCTTCATTATGACGGGCGTCATCCATGGCATTGATTCCGAGTTGATCAAACAGATATGACTGATGTGCGAAGTTAAGCAACATCAGTCAGTAATGCGGGGTTGATCAAGGACTTGATACTCACTTGCACGATGCGACACGCAAGAGTATCGTGATTCGGACAAGCTGCGGCTAGCTCTCGCAAACGTATCAATGCTTCATCATGTCGGTCTGCATTGAAAATGGCGATAGCCTGAAAACCGTGATGAAGCTCGGAGTACATAAGAAAAATCCAACTTGCCTTGATCAAGAGAAGGAAATGTGTAATATTTGAATCTTCGCTGGCGAACATGAACGCGACATCAAATGCCGTTCTGGCGTCCCGGACGAGCCCTTTTCCGCACAGGGCGATGCCCTTGGAGATATAGCCTGCGAGGGAGGGCCGAATGGTGACGGACTAGGTCACGATGAAGGTTGGCATTTCGTAAGGGGGCCATGTATAATCTATCTCACCTTGATTGCATCCTGAAGTGCGTGGTCCCAGTGGTGTTTGCGTGCCATAACGAATGAGCGGTTGGCATACAAGGTGTAGTTGTTGGCATCAGTGTTGATCTCTTGTGTAAATAGTTGTTCAGCGGTAGATAAATCCCCCGCGATGCATGCATTGCGGGCGGTCGTGTTGATAGAGAGGATCTGCGGTGTGGATCATGTTCAAATTGCATTATCAGAGTCAATGATGGAAACATACCTTGGAACCAGAGATTTGAGACTTGGGTTTGAATTGGGGGTTAATGTGGAAGAAGACAAAGGGGAAAATCAACACTAACTTACATTGTTTGTCACCTTATTATCTGGAAGGTCATTTGGCAAAGCATCCTTGCGCGAGATGAGATGACAAAGTGGCAAGAAATCAACAGGAGAGTACCTCTGATGCCTGTGTCTTGGGACCTTCCTCCTGCAAAGTGTCATTGGGTACCGCCCACTCTAAGATTGTCTTATCACCACCTCCACTGAAGATGTGCTTGCCATCCACAGAGAACGTGACACATTCCATGATGGATAAGTGCCGGAAGATGGCAATGGTTTGTTGATCTGAGAGCCGCCAGAGACGGACATGCCTGTCATCAGATGCGGAAGCGGCGAGTGTGCCAACAGGATTTATGGCAATGGCATCAATTGTGTCAGTACAGTGGCCCGTCCAGGGATCACCGACCTGCTGCCAGGTCGATGCATCCCACTCCCGTAAGGTGGGATCAGATTTATTGCCTCCTGAAAGAAGGCGAGTGCCATCAGGCGTCCACGCGAGTGACCTGTTGAATTCCGTGTGACCCTTGAACTTTGCAACACATTCCCTTGTGCGTGGATTGTAAATTTCGATATTGTGGTCTGTTGCGATGGCAAGAAGTTCGCCAGATGGCGAATACCGAACACAGTTGACATAACTACCACACATTATTGGATCTCCTTGCTGCTGCCAGGTTTTGGTACACCACAGCTTCATCGTTTGGTCCCATGAGCCTGTGGCCAGCACTGTTCCATCCGGCGAAATGTCCAACGAGTCGATCCGACCGGAGTGGGCTTTGATGCATTTGTGTTGGGTGAGTGATTCCCCAGTTTCTCCGTGCCAGGCGATGAGCATTCCATCTCTATCACCGCTTGCTATAAAATGCCCTTCTCGCGATACCGCCAATCCAAACACCTCACTGCTATGCCCCTCCATCTTCTTCAACATAACACCTGTCTTCAAGTCCCACAGACGAAGCGTCTCGTCGTGCGAGCCCGTAACCATTCGTCGTCCATCGGGGAAAACTGCGACTGCCTTTACATTTCCTTCATGACCTTTAAACTCTCGCAAGGGTGTGGCGCTTGGGATGAGCTGCGACATTTGCTGGTGGTTAATGGATGTTGAGCACGGCCGAGGCGGACTTTGAAGAGATTGTGGGCGTCTGTCTCTAAGCTGCATTTACCTGCCTCGTGTTTCCATATAGACGCCCAGGGTATGAGGCTAGCGCGCAAGTCCTGGGTACGTAATAATCCAGGTCGAAGTTGTTGAATGTCCGTGACCCGTCTGCCTTCTGACTACTTGCACCACTGTCTTGGTGTGACTGATGCTCCTCGAAGTGATATTCGGTCTTGTATTCAATTCCGTGAGTGTGGTTGACTCAAGCTTAACGTTCATCTTGCAAGGCTTGTTGCCTACTCTCAAGATCGACGCTCCGTCCTCCATCTCGCACTCACCTGTCGTGCATTTCGCGAGCCAGCACTCAACATCCTTTATTCTCACTGTGCCGACATTCGGCATCTTATAAAGTCTGAACTGGTTCTGTCGTCCCTAGTGCTTACATCCGAACAGTTCCACTTGTTGGTCCCCGACGCTGTACGTGTCAAGATCCTCATTGTGCCATTGTGTCCTTGACACAGGCTGAATACCCATTCCTCCCTGCAAGCGCCCCAGAAGACGCCCCTCTCTTTCCAAAATTGCGCTTGCTCGGATGGTATGACTCACGTCCTGAGTTCATCCCTGCGCTCCGCCTCCTCCTACCCACCCTCGAGTGCCCCTCCCCCAAAGTCTCGAATACTCCGTTTCGAACGGCTGTCATCTATGGCCTCCGTACTACCGCACCGCGGCTCAAAACTCTCGAGCTTGTCTTGGTCGATGATGGGACCGGGGACACTGGCCCCTTGGAAATAGAGTCGTTCCTCCCACTCAGCTATCCTGAGGGTCTCACAGCGCTTTCAATCATAAGCTGTGATATCTCACATGACTTGCTCCGTGCTATCGTTCGGTGGTCACGCCTTCGATTGCTCACCTTCCAGATGGGCATTAGAAGCATCCCCACTGTCCCTCTGCATCATGATACATCTCAGCCCTTTCAAGCACTTACTGTTCTGCATAGTGAATAAGACCGTCAGCTTGGTGAGCGCAAGAACGATGCTGATAACGGGGACTTCAGCGATTGATCATGGGAAGGCGAGTAACTCACTGAAGTCAAATCAGTCAGCTCATGGGTTTCCCCAAAAGACTCAACGGACGGGTTCGTTGGCCAAGGCCACAACGTTGGCACCGCCTCTCTCTATCTAGAACACTCCGACTCGGTCAAGGTAATGCTTACACATCATCAAATCACAGTTCGAACACGGCGACGACCAATGAGTCTGCAAAATGACGACGGGGATACCTTACCCACATGTAGGATCCGAGGGAAAGCGGCGCCCTCATTCATTCAAGAACTTTTGCATGCAACAGAATCATGTATCAATCCAACGGAAAGATGTGCGATACAACATTTTACATTGCGGGACATCCTGTAATGAACGGAAATGACTGGGCGCCCCTTCCAGCACACCTTTGAGCTTCATCTCGAAGTTGAATGGTAAACTTCAGCTAGACGGAGACGGAGACCTGCTAGTAATCGTGGACCGTAGTTGCGAGTGAGAAAAGACGCCCAGACTTTGACAGATTCTGAATCAGCGCGAGAATTTTAACAGCAGCTAGCCAAATCTGATGCGCACGGGGCGAGTGTGGTGTTTTCCATGTCGTCGGATTGTGTATGGTTACGTGTAAGGCAACTGAGGATGTACATATATTAATACGTAAGCTAGTTCGATGAAGTTGACCGTTCTGTTCTGGAGCCAAACGGTCACCATAGACACTCGCTGTTCTTGTCGGAGAGAAGCGTCTTTTCATCCCTTGAGATTTATTTTATTGTTCTCGTTGTATCTCTACGGTTGCCGAGGAGTATCAGGTTGCTTTTTCAAAAATTTAAATTTTTCATGAGACATAATTCTGATAATTCTGATAATTCTTCAATTTTGGAAGATGAGGCTATGATAGAATGATCAACATGAACTCTTGCGATGAGAGGCAAATGACCGGAGAGGAGAACAGAATCTAATAGAATTGTTCTAAATGTACTGGTTAGCTCATAAACATGAAACAGATGGTATAGGTACTCACATCTCAGTCTCGGTAAAAGGACTGAGATGTCTAGGACTTTGGTACGTGGTATTTTATCATACGGGTAGAATAGGATAACGAAAATGACTTTGAAACATATCATTCGGGATGTGAGTCGGCTGACATCTCTCTGCACTTGTATCTGGTTCCTCACGTCTTTGTACTGTCGGATTGTTCAGACTGCAATACTCCCCCTCGAGCGCAGTCTTCTAAGCTCATCAGCATGCAAAGTTTCTGGATGTGAGGACAGGGTAGTGCCTTGGTGAAGGCATCAGCAACATTGTCTTCGCTAGGGCAATAGACAAGTGTGAAGGTGCTGTTCTTTACATGGGTTTGAACGAAATGGTATCTGAGGTCAATGTGCTTTGTGCGGGATTGGAATTTGCTGTTTGAGGCCAGGGCAATTGCAGCCTGGTTATCACAATAGATGGGGGTGGGTACATGCTCGATGTTGTACAACTCTTTGAGGAGAAGCTGCAAATAAAGCACCTCTCGAGCCACTGTGGTAAGCGCAATATATTCGGCCTTGGCAATTGATAAGGCTATGAGGGGCTCTTTTCTAATGCTCCAGGCTACAGGTCCGCCGTTCAACAGAACAACATATCCAGACACTGAGTGTCAATGTGCCTGGGATGCTCAATCAGCATCGACATAGGCTTCGAGTCCTCCCTGTGCCTCCTAAGGTCAGTCTGAAACTGCTCATACCCTTTAGGTACCTCAGTATCCGCTTCACAGCTTCTCAATGTTCCCTCCTGGGGTTACACATAAATTGGGAGAGGCTCATGATGGCGAAAGAGACGTCTGGGCGAGTACTGTGCCTGCGTACATCAGAGACCAAATGGCTCTCTGATACGGTACATCTTGCATGGCTTCGCTTTGAGTGTGTGTGGCGGAGACTGAGTGTTGGACAGGATGGTGCCAACCTCCATTGGTGTCTGGACAGGTTTGGCATCTGT